>ML293407.1:1894-21690 GCA_005239495.1 Nicotiana undulata | reverse complement strand
GGGGGGGGGGGGGGGGAGGAATGAATATACATCACTTATTTCAATGTATATCTTCAGTTTCTGTGGGCTCGTGCTATACTAAAACATGCTATGTTGCTCCCAGCATGAATCCATACAACAATAACTACAACCTAAATTCCACACCAGTTGCACTCCGCTATATGAATCTGCCATAACAACTTCGCTCTATTTGGGCTTATATCATTCTGATACGCAGTAATTTGTCTTTTAAAATAAATAAGGAATTCTCTAAAACTAGAGAATCCGTACAATGACAAAACTCTTTTATCAAACTAAAAGGAATCCTAACAATCATCTAACCTAATGCAAAACTAGCAACATAATTCCAACTAGTTGGTAATTACTTCCATTGTGTTCTTAGCTAAACCTACATGAATTCCAAAAGATTATAGTCTTTTGAGACAATAGCACTTTATGTGATTTTAGGTCTACCTGGACCGTTTTAAGAACTTCCTGTCACTGTGGGGTCACAGGTCTATGACCGCTGAATTTGAAACTCTTTGTAGGATATGGCCAAATCATCTCAGGGGACCTTTTCTTATTTATCATTTATGTGTGTTCCTGGCATCCTATGCCGGATGTGATCATTTCTAATTTTATCTAATATTATGATAGTCACACATCCATATTAACTTTCATATTCTATGACACTCATCTTGTCACTCAAATATACCATTACTGGTCACAATACTTCGTACTTGTCTTTTGCTTCGGTAGGTATTTTTGATGGCATTAATACTCCTCCAGGATCCTGTGCCCATTAATAGCCGAGTATTCTGAGTAATTTCCGAAAGCTAATAAGGGAATTTGGTAATACTGACAGAAGTATAGAATGTTAAGACAAATACAAAAAATTTCAATTGAAAAAACCCACAGCCACCTTTTACCATACATCGGTCTAACTGCCTTTTTCCCCTCTTCCATCTCCAACAGTACTTTTCCTGTCCCTCACCTTGCATCCCGCCCATCTCAATTATTTTCTTACAATCAGTATCAGCATCTAAAGGGCCTGAGTAACATGTTTTGTCATCCCATCATTCTAATTTACTATGTTATACCAAGTTACTTGTATATGTCAAGCAATTAAGCATGTTGATCTGTTACTAATCACACGCCAAGCACTTAAAAGTTTCCATCTTCGTTCTCATTGTTTTCTCTCTCCAGGCACTAAGATAAAGGTTTTGTGAAGACATCTGGCAGCATAAAAAGGAGAGTTCTCTATCTCTACCCTCACCCACCTCCATTAATATATAACTTTCGTTGTATGCATGTTTTTGTTAATCTTTCTTGTCAAGCGTTGTCCCACTTTGATAATGAAGCCTCCAACTAAATAATTTGGAGCTCTGTTTCATTGCACACCCCCCTATAGTCTCCATCCATATGACAAATATGGCGTGTTTATTCAACACTATCTCGTCTCGGATAAGGATCCTAATTTTTATTTTATTATTTCTTTTTTTTTTGGGTGGGGGTGGGGGGTGGGGGTGGGGCTAGTGTTACTGGTTCTTCTTTAGTCATTCTATAAAAGCAACAGACGCCCATAAATCAGCCTATGTAATATGTATACACCAATTAAATTTAGATTCATCTCCAAAAGAAGACTTTCTAGACTTTTCTTTACCATTCAGAAGAAGGAAAGTGGCAGACATATATAGGTAGGCCGCAAAAATGCCAGATTCTAGCCTATGTATATAGAGAAAGAAAGAAAAACTGAATCAAATAAGTCAAGTAATCAGCTTCAAAATAAGATAAAGTTCACCCAGGGGAGATTCTAACAAACCATCCATTTAAGTTAAGCACATGGTCAGAAAATCAGATAAAGCGAATTAGACACGAAGCAGTGGAAATATTGGAGCGAAGTGAATTGTACTTACCATTATGGAAATCAGGAATATAAGTTACGATCTGGTGCAGCAACACTAACAAACTTTGAATCAAGTAACCTACAATAAGATCAACCATCTTGAATAAAATTTCTATGTAAAAACAAAATATTAACAAGAAAATCTGTGTAAAACAGATGTACATCTACAGTTAAAAGAGGTTAAAAACATGAACTATGCTATACTTGCTACTACTTCTCTATGCCTACATGTACTCGTAAAGAAAATAACAATGAGAAAGAAAACTAGAATATCATGCTGGATACATTTCTCCTAAGGAAAAATTGCATTTCTTTTAGCTACTTACTTCCTAAAGGGCATGTGTTTTTGTAATACTTTTTTCTTCTAATTATGATACTAGATATTTGATGTCAATTGATGAGTTCTATTTCTATCAACAAAAAAAAAAAAAGGCTTTAGCCGTTAACATCTGCAAGACAAATGATTTTTGTTCACCCAAAAGTTAACAATTTCAAAGAAAAGATCACATTTTTATACGAAAACAGACAGTGATTTATTCCCAATTGTCCAAGCCTTGATGGACATAGTAACCCGGTACATGTGTTGGTGAGAGATAGAAGGTTACCGCCTAGAAATCAGTGGTGAAGGTAGGAATTTACTCAAGGGTATTCACGTTTGAAAAAAGTGGGGAAAAAATCCCGACAAAGGGTGTTTAATATATGTGTTATATACCTCTCAAACGTAATATTTTATTTATATACACAACGCAATTGTTCGACAAAGGGTGGTCAACCTTGTACTTCGCCAGTGGAAATAGTTGAAAGGAAAAAAGAAAAAGACACCATTTTTATACGTAAAAGTTAAAATTAGGGTATTACGTGAACCAAAAAGGCACGGACCCTTAATCTATATACTAAAAAGTGCAATTTTGTCTTTCTTAAATTATATGAACAACTAATAACACCAAATACAAAAATAAACAAAGTATCCTACTTTCTTCAGAATAATACTAGAACTGCATAGCGGCAGGCAGTAAAATTTTCCATCATTCACCAAAAATCATGATGGCAATTTCTTTTCCTCCTCAATATATGGGGTTTTTACAACCTAAAGCTAAATAAAAGATTTACTACGGTAAAACATGTAAAAGAAGGGGGGAAACATTACAGGAAGTTGCAATAATGAGAAGAAAAAAACTAAACCTGCGTTAAGGCGACGGTGAACTTAGGGCAGCCGGTGATGGTTGGAATGAAAAAAATACTTGCGCTGAGAGAGAAAGAAAAAGGGGACTATTTCTGCTAAAAAAAATGCTGGCTTGTGAATTAAGTCAGCCTTTAGATTTCGGAGGCGGTATCAACTTGTAATATGGTGCTCATTTGTTGATGGGTCAAGAATAAGGGCCAAAATAACCCAGTACCCGAAAATAAATATGGCCCTATTACTCTCACGCGGGCTTAAATAGCACGGGCTAGCCAACTTTCGGAAATTAAAAAATTATTATTATTTTATTGCAACACGGAACTTTCGAACTGGTAATTGAAATAATTATTATTTTATTGGAACACGGAACGTTCAGCATAATATATTGGAAATTTGTGTACCTATGTATGAACTTTCAGCATACTATGATGGAACTCTTACACACGGGCCACGTCAAGTTCCATCATAATATACTAGAGATGTTGAGTATTTATGTATGAACTTTAAGCATATTATGCTGGAACTATAGCACACGAAAAGTTCCAACATAATATACTGAAGATTTAGAGCACATGTGTATGAACTTCCAGCATAATCTGGAACTTCAGTATATTATGCTGGAAATTCACATGTAAAAAGTTCGAACTCCAATATATTATGCTGGAATATTTTTTCAAATTTTGAACTCCAGTGTTTTCGTTCAGATTTATCTTTTCATAAAAAGTGACTAAATTTTAATTACTTTTGAAACTGTGGCTATTTTTAATTACCACTTATAAATCCGATTATTTTTTAATTTCACACTTTCTACTAATGTTAATTTTTCGAGAAAGGTATACTTTTAACCGCGGTAAAAAATAATGGCCGATAAAATACAGTATATTTTTTGTATATATATTTATTATATATAAAAATATATTTTTGTATGCCATTCGGGTAACAAATGCAATTAGTTCAGCGGACTGCCCAGTTTTGTATTTTGGCCCTAAATTTTTTTCATTTTCGAAATTTTGAAATGTGAGTACAAAAGCACATTAGTTTAGTGTGAGCCCACGTTTTAGATTTCGCCCTCGTTATTTAATGTGCTACATTTGTCTATAAAAGTAAAACTCATCCGTCATCTTTTTAAAATGAGATTTATTAGCTTAGTCAACTAACGAGGACCAAATTTAAAGAGTTGCCTAAAAAAAAGTCATGACATACAAATAATTTCTAAAAAGAGCACTTGTTTCATAAACTACTTTTCTCGTTACTTCACTAGTTCAACGGGAGGCCAATTTCTCTAATCCCCTAATTGTTGTTCCTCTCATTGTTTAATTCTCAGGGGTCGTTTGGTATAGTGGTGGGATATTACGTGAAATGTGTTATCTCATCTTTTATGGGATAACTAATTCTACTATTTTAGTGTAAAAATTATCTTAGAATTAGTTAATATCCCAAATTAAATATGGAATAAAGTGAATCCCAAATTTTATCCTGGGATTATTATTATTATCTCATGTACCAAACGACCTTTTTATGTCTAAGATAGTTGGCGCCTTCAAAATTCATATTGGTTTTAAGTTTTATACGTTAATAATATAATAATTTTTAATACGAATTCGGGTTCTATATCCGACAACCAATTCAGGTTCATGCCGGGTCGTTCGACCACAGAACTATCCACCTTATTAGAAGGTCGGTGGGACAATACATGTATAGGAAGAAGGATTTGCACACTGTGTTTATTGACCTGGAGAAAGCGTATGACAAGGTCCCTAGGGAGGTTCTCTTGAGATGACTAGAGGTAAAAGGCGTGCCAATAGCTTACATTAGAGCGATCAAAGACATGTATGATAGAGCTAAGACTCAGGTTTGGACAGTGAGAGGCAACTCGGAGCATTTTCCGGTTGTTATGGGGCTACATCAAGGATATGCGCTCCGCCCGTTCTTATTTGCCCTAGCGATGGACGCGCTGGTACGACATATGCAAGGGGAGGTTCCATGTGTATGTTATTAGTTGTTGACATAGTTATGATTGATGAGACGCGAGACATTGTTAACGAGATGTTGGAGGTTTGGAGACAAGCCCTTGAGTCTAAGGGTTTCAAGTTGTGCAGGACATAGACAGAGTACTTGGAGTGCAAGTTAAGCGCCAAATCAGGGGAAGCAGGCATGGACGTCAGGCTTGGATCACAGGTTATCCACATGAGAAGCAGTTTCAAGTACTTGGGTCGGTTATCCAGGAGGACGGGAAGATCGGTGAGGACGTCACACACCGTATATGGGTGAGTTGGATGAAATGGAGGTTAGCATATGGAGTCCTGTGTGACAAAAAAATGTCACTGATACTCAAAGGTAAGCTTTATAAAGCGGTGGTTAGTCCGTCAATGTCGTATGTGGTAGAGTGTTGGCCGGTTCACATATACAGAAGATGAAATAAGAAGAGATGATGATGTTTGAGGTGGATGTGTGCGCATACTAGGATGGATAAGATTAGGAATGAAGATATTCAGGTGAAGGTGGGTGTGGCTCATATAGATGACAAGATGCGGGAAGCGAGACTCATATGGTTTGGGCATGTACGGAGGAGAAGCCCTGAGGCCCCAGTAGGAAGGTGTGAGCGGTTGGCTTTGGCAGGAACGAGAAGTGGTAGATGGCCGCCTAAGAAGTATTGGGGGAGGTGATTAGGCAAGACATGACATGACTTCAGATTTTCGAGGACATGACCCTTGATAGGAAGGTGTGGAGATCGAACATTAGGGTTGTATGTTAGGAGGTGGTTGAGCATTTTTCTACTTCGTTCCGATGTGAGGATAGAGGTTTTGTCTTAAATTTCCAGTGGTTTATATTGTGTTATCACTATTCTCCTGTTTTTCTTTATTGATTATTGTATTGCGTTTCAACTAATATGAATTGCTGTCTTAGGCTAATTTTCTTTTTTGTGGTTGGGGGGAGGGGGGGGGGGGTTACTAATTAACTTGATATGACTAGTAAGTGTGTAAAATACACTGCCATATGTTCTGCAAATGTTGAAGGCTACTAATAGCTTCACACCCAAACCCAAGTAGAATGGGCCTCTTTAGAACTTCCGTAACGGGGGAAGTGCATAGTTAGTCNGGGGGGGGGGGGGGGGGGTTACTAATTAACTTGATATGACTAGTAAGTGTGTAAAATACACTGCCATATGTTCTGCAAATGTTGAAGGCTACTAATAGCTTCACACCCAAACCCAAGTAGAATGGGCCTCTTTAGAACTTCCGTAACGGGGGAAGTGCATAGTTAGTCAGTAATAAGATATGTATTTATTTTTAAGCCACTGTTTAAAATATCTTTAGTCTTTAGCCATTGTTTTAATAAATTTTTATCCTCCCGGACAAAAATACACTTTTGCTCATAAAGTTGAGGACCAAGTGTCCTTAACTTATGAATTTGTTATTGTAAGTTCAGGACTAGCTGTCCTTAATTTATGAGCTTGTAAGTCTAAGTTTAGAACTTTTTGTCCTTAACTTTTGAACTTGTAACTCTAAGTTCATGACTACATGTCCTTAACTTTTGAATTTGGAACTCGAAGTTCATGACTACCTGTCCTTAATTTATGTGCTTGTAACTCTAAGTTAATGAGTACATGTCCTTAATTTATGTGCTTGTAACTCTAAGTTAAGGACCAAGTATCCTTAATTTTTGAACTTCCAACTCTAAGTTCAGGATTAAGTGTCCTTAAATTATGAACTTGTTACTATAAGTTCAAGACTGACTGTCCTTAATTTACGAGTTTGTAAGTCAGGACTATGTGTCCTTAACTTTTAAACTTGTAACTCTAAGTTCACAACTACATGTCCTTATTTTTTGAACTTGGAACTCTAAGCTCAGGACTACATTATCTTCGTCTTCTTCACATTCTCTCCGTTCTCTTCACTAACAGTTTCCATCAAAATACGTCATTGTTCGTCCCATTACACTCTATTTATTAGAAAAAATATCAACAAGAACAACTGTAACACAATCATATGAGCTCACAAAATTACCAATTCGTAAAATTCCCGGCGATTATGGTCCTTTAATTGGTCCATGGAAAGATAGACAAGATTATTTTTATAATCAAGGTACAGAAGAATTCTTCAGATCAAGAATTTAAAAATATATATCTACTGTTTTTAAAACCAATATGCCACCGGGAAATTTCATTTCTTCCAATGACGACAAGAGTTTTCCGATCCTTTTCGACGTATTTGCAGAAATTGATCAGAACAGAAAAGAGATAGAAAAAAGGGTAACACCGTCTTTTTATATTACTTTTAATAGACCAATGGCTAAAAAGTAAATAACACTTTAAAAAGTGGCTGGCCACGCAATTTTTACTCCCTAACCACTATTCTTCGGCCCAATAATGATTACCGAAAATGGACCAACACCAATAGTGCCATTCTTGAAACTCTTCAATTCATCAATGGAGATTTCCTTCCGCACATGAAAATGCAGTCATAAGCCAAAAAAAATTAGTAGAGGGGAATTTAAAGGATGTTGAGAATTGCCCGCAGTCGGAGGATACTACTACATTATTATTGTTATTATTATTACTCATTTCCACTGTGGCGTCAGAATCTCAGCTCTAACTTTAGCACTGGGGCACATCTCTCTTTTTCTCCACCAGAATCTCATTATTCACAAGGTTTTTACCACCCTACTCTCTTACATGTTGATAGTTTCCATAGATATTTACTGACTTTCTAATATTCTAATCACAAAAATTGGTTCTTTTGTGTGTTTCTTTGAGAATAAAATCCACTGAAGTACAAACTATTTATATGTATACACACATATCAATTCCAAACTAGTTGGGTTAACTGTATGAATAATCTGCATACAAACTATTTTTATGTATACTCACATATGTTAGATGGTTCGGGCACGTGCGGAGGAGAAGCCTGGATGCCCCGGTAAGAAGGTGTGAGCGGCAGGTTTTGACGGGTATGAGGAGAGGCAGAGAGCGGCCCAAGAAATATTCGGGAAAGGTGACCACGTCAGGACATGTCGCAACTTTAGATTTTCGAGGACATGGACCTTGATAGAAAGGTGCGAAGGTCGAGCATTAGGGTTGAAGGTTAGGAGGTAGTTGGGCATTTTTCTACTTGGTTCCGGGTGTGAGGCTAGTCTTATAGTGTTTTGTCTTAGACTGCTAGTGGTTCATGTTGTGTCCATACCACTTCCTCGTGTTCGTGGTACCGTGCCATTGTTACTGTTTATTGTTATTGCTTTTTCTTCTATTTTCTGGTTCTTTCATTGCTAGTATTATCTTATTGGCTTCTGTTACTGATCTACTGTTTCTTTTCGTCTTCTTGATCCGAGTGTCATATCGGAAACAACCTCTTTACTTCTCCGAAATATGGATAAGGTCTGAGTGCACACTACCCTTCCCAGACCCCACTTGTGGGATTTTACTGGGTTGTTGTTGTTGTTGTTGTTGTTTTACTCACATATGCGGTTAATTTTGTTGGTTTTTGAAATTTACAGATCTCTTCCATCCCTTTTTACTACTAATCTCACGAGTTTGATTTGAAAATATGAATAGAAAAGCTTAGTCTTTTTTCCCTCCTTTTGGTAACTGACTATTTTTGTACTAAAATCTTAATTTTCTGCTTAAAGGTGACTTTCTCCTTCTTGCAGATTATCACAGGCTGTTATGTATTCTTGAAGGATGTAAGAAGTCACCAAATTTGAGAACTATCGCTGGTACACATGCTAATATTATTAAGCTTGGTTATGGAATGTATCCGTCTCTTATTGCTTTGATGGTAGTGACATATGTGTCTTGTGATAAACTCAATCTTGCTCGTCAGCTGCTCAATGAAATTCCTACCGGTTATTTTGATGCCGTCTCTACTAATTTAATGGTTGCTAGTTTTATGAAGACGGGGGCAGTTGATGTTGCCAAGAAGATATTTAATGAAGTTCCCCTCCGGGATTTGGTTACTTGGAACTCAATGATTGGAGGTTATGTCAAAAATGACATGTTTAAGGAAGCACTAAGTGTCTTCAGAAAGATGCTGAGGTCTAATGTTGAACCAGATGGATATAGTTTTGCGTCTGTTATTACTGCATGTGCAAGACTTGGAGCCATTGATCATGCTAAGTGGGTACACCACTTATTGATTGAGAAAAAGATTGAGCTAAATTACATTCTTTCTTCTGCTTTGATAGATATGTACTCGAAATGTGGTAGAATCGAGATAGCTAGAAGAATTTTTGATAGTGTTGATCACACGAATGTTTCTGTCTGGAATGCGTTGATTAATGGGTTAGCAATCCATGGTCTTGCTTTAGATGCAATTGGGATACTCTCACAGATGGGGCCAGAAAATGTTTCACCTGATAGTATTACTTTTATTGGGCTTCTGACAGCATGTAGTCATTGTGGGTTGGTTGAAGAGGGTCGGAAGTATTTTGATCTAATGAAAAGTATGTATCTGATACTACCGCAACTTGAGCATTATGGAGCAATGGTTGATCTGCTGGGCAGAGCTGGACTGCTTTATGAAGCTTATACAATGATCAAGGAAATGCCAATAGAACCTGATATAATCATATGGAGGACATTTCTCAGTGCTTGTAGAATTCACAAAAATTCTGACATGGGTGAACTTGCTAGCACAAAAATATCTCATCTTGGCAGCGGAGATTATGTTTTACTGTCAAACATTTATTGTTCTACTAATAAATGGGATAATGCCGAGAAAGTTAGATATGTGATGAAACGGAAAGGTGTTCGAAAAAGTAGTGGGAAAAGTTGGGTTGAAGTGGGTAAAGTTGTTCACCAGTTCAAGGCAGGTGATCGATCACACCCTGAAGCTGAACTAATATATAAAACTTTGAAGGAATTGATTCATCGAACCAAATTGGAAGGATTTAGTTCCACGACTGAGTTGGTTTTGATGGACATTTCTGACGAGGAAAAGGAGGAAAATTTGAGTTACCATAGTGAAAAATTGGCATTAGCCTATGGGATCTTAAAATCTAGTCCTGGAACTCGCATTCAAGTTTCAAAAAATCTTCGGACTTGTCTAGATTGCCATTCTTGGATGAAAGTGGTAGCAAAGGTGTTGAATAGGGAGATCATTGTGAGGGACAGAATCCGCTTTCATCACTTTGTAGATGGTTATTGTAGTTGTGGGGATTACTGGTAGTGATTCTTTGACGTAACAATTGAGTTTGGTAATTGATGTGACGTAGACAACTTATAGTGGATGTCTCAAAGCGTGTGCCTCTTATCTTGCCTGTTTCTAGCATCCTATCTGCTGTGTGCACTCTTTGTACCAGCACCAATTAGATGATGACATCCTGAAGTATTCGTTATGTAAAGGCTTAAAGCTCATCAGGTTACAATCAGTGCCAAAATGGTTTATTTCCGTATGCTGCAGCTCCAAGCTTTGTTAGAAGACATCCCTGTCTATGGAAGAACTCACTGAATATTACATCCAGGTGAGTTCTTAAGTTTGGTTTCTGGTCTTTGAGGAATGAACACTCTCTTTCATGAATATCATGTCTCTACAGTATTATTTGAATCTTTCTCTTTGGATGGAAACTGGATATATCTTGTTATTGTGTAATTGCTTAAATCTTTCTCTTTGGATGGAAACTGGATATATCTTGTTATTGTGTAATTGCTTAAATCTTTCTCTTTGGATGGAAACTGGATATATCTTGTTATTGTGTAATTGCTTAAATCTTTCTCTTTGGATGGAAACTGGATATATCTTGTTATTGTGTAATTGCTTAAATCTTTCTCTTTGGATGGAAACTGGATTAGATTGGCAACTTAGACAAATTGAATATGGAAAAAGTTAAATTACCTTGAGAAAACAGCAGTCTCGAGTTTGTTATCAAATAAAAAGTAGCCTTAAGTAACCAGTAGTTCACATAATTTATATATGTAGTGGACGAAAAGCTTCATTGCAGGCAGTGCAGTACTCTTGACCTTATGAATTTTTTGGACAAGGGAGGATAGTGGCTTTTGTTGTTCCAGAGAAAACTTCCAGTAGATACATGAAAAAATCTACTTATGAAAAAAGGGCACATTCATGTATTCGTTTCTTCAAGAGAAGAAAGTTGCAAGACATGTGACTGTTGAATCTAATTTCCACCTGTAACTTTTTAGGTGTCAAGGCCCAAGGGTAGTCAATCATTTTGGATTGTGACGTAAACTTCTGTAATAGCTTCTCCAATAGTCCAATCTTCTTAAGCTTCACTTTAGATTGCATTTAACCTTATACACACACAAAAAAGAAAAAGCACAAAGCACACAACATATATATATATATATATATATATATATATATTTTGTGTGTGTGAGCGAGAGAGACAGAGAACTAGGGTAAATTAATGGTAATATCAGTTATGCTTCATCTTATTGTATGTGAGAAGTCAAATATTTGTTATCTTTTGTCAGAGATATTGTATGAACCCCACCCTCGTCCCATTAAAAAGGGAAAAAGAGAAAAGCATAAACAATATTTTCCTTTACTTTAATTGATTATCAGAGAATTTATTGCATTTGTTTACAGAATGCAAGTTTTCCGATGATGCAGCGAAGGCGTTGTAAGTTTCTCAGATAAAAGATGGTTCTGCATTGCTGGACATGTTTGTGGTAGTTCTCTTCTTTTACATTGGAAATCAAATTCCGGAAGTATATGATCAAACTCCCTACCAATTCAAGTATTTAATAGGCAATATAATTACAAATGTGCTGCCTCTTTCTATTGAATACCATAGGACTACTGTTGAATTGTGTGAATGCCACATTTGAAAGTTTAAACTAATAGAAAGGAAATGCTTTAATTTATGTATTTCAGGTTTACTGCATGTCATCTCATGTGCTGCTGTGATTCTTTTTCTTGAGCTATGCACATGAAAATATTTTCTGTGTTTGGGTGGTGATGGAACTTGAAGCCAAGACCTCTGTGTAGTACGATTAATGTTGTATTATATGAACTGCCTCATCTAAAGATTTAAACAGTTAGAATGGGGACATTTTTGTATATTAATTTAGGTGTATAACAACTAAAAAGATGTTTCTCTGGTGAATTTTCACTATAGCGCGTTGTTAGTATGAAGTGGTACTGTTTGGCTTACTTAAAGAATACTCATTAATCAGGTCAAGAAGTTGCCCAAATCTCTATGTGCTAATTTAACCTTAAGACTTTTGCCCTTCACCTGTACAAGAGAAGGCTCTGAGGGTGAGCATGGAATTAGAGATGTTGCAGGCTAAAGGAAACACACACAAAATGCAAGGAGGTAGCTGTTTTTAAGGTTCTCTTGCTTCTGCAGCCACTGGACTCATGCTCAATGCAGTTTCTCTTCAAGTATGCTCAACTTTAACTGTAGTAGTATGACTATACTTGCAAGTAACTCATCTATGGAAATGTCATGAGCTATACAGTGGGTGTATCTTACCTCAACAGAATAGCAAAAATAAAAATAAAAGGTAATGCATTGAACCGCTGCAAAACATAAAAACGATTTGATAGAACTCAGTTATAACTCTTTTTCACTTGTTGCAGAATTGAGATCAAGAGCTCAGTGCCCTATCCGCCTTTAAGTGAATGGGTTCATCCACCGAAGATGGCAGCTATCCAGTTTGTCTTGTCAAAATGTTTGATGGAGATGGAAATTGAAAACATCAAAAGAAAGCCAATGGACTTGAAGATCAGGTGGACAACAATATATACTTTTTATGTAGAATCTGAATATTTAGTAATGCATATGTGTAGAATGTATATTTGCAATATTGTTCCTCATAGCTATTTTTTTCTTCCTCATAGCTATTAGAAGAGAGCATTGTCAACTCGATCAGGTTGAAACTTCTCGAGTGAGCGAAAGGGATAGTGCAATTACTTTCTTAGGCGTCCTGTATAGGAACTAATGGCATTTTACCTCCATAAGCCTCCGGAAGCTGGCTTTCATCGATATCTTGAAGTAAGGTTTCTCTAAGTCGTTTTCTTTCCACAAACATGATCTGTGAATATGGAAATTAGTTTGGTGAAGATGATGTGATACAAGTTATAGTCAACAGTCATGCGCATGACTGAGCTCTAGCATTGGTTTATCTACCTTTTATGCAAAATAGAAAGATTAGAACCTCACCTTTTTCTTGGTGTTATTGTCTATGAAAGGATACAACATCTTCCATAATGTGCAAAATAAGTAGGGGACATTAACAAGAAGTACTTTTCCGAGTCTTTCGGGGTAGCAATCCTGCAAAATGGATGTCTTTTAGATTAAGGGCTAGAATAGGGTAAGCTTCTATTCCTAGGAAAGAATGAAGTTAACTAAACCTGTACGATAGATAGAGCCGCAAGATATGCTCGAACATCACTGTTTGAATAGCCAAAACCTTGGAGATCTCCGATTATCACGAACTTCTCTCTTCCTGGCGAGGTCCTGATTCATCAATGAAACCCCATATTTATGATGTGTTTTTTCTTTCTCTATAACTATTCCACTCTTTTTGAGTAGTAATATTCCAGTACTCAATAATTTGTTTTTTGGAAAACAGGTCGTCCATGGTGGAGTTTGTTACTGATTTTGGAAAAGAACAGAGGAATAAAGCTGCTATTATTTTAATTACTGTACCTTGCACACAGTTTGTCTAGAGCGAAGACTATAAAACCTGAGGAATCAAAGAAAGACTTGACAGTGAGAAATTGACTGGTTCAAAAGCCATCTTCACTGACCATGAAGCAGTAGGCCAAGTGAAACTAGTAAAAAGGTAAAAGGAAAGTCATACGTTTGAACTCTTCAACACCTCCTATTTTGTTTTGAATATGTCTGCCACCAAAAACTACAGCAATAGGACGTCCTTGTTTGTCTACGCCTTGCATGAACATCTTGTTCTGTGCTATCTCGTTTGGTATCTCACACACTGAAATGGATCCTTTGGGTACAAAGCATTGCCTCCATTTAAGGTATTTCAAGAACATTGTTGATGCTTTTTCTACGTCAAGATCTCGAGCACGAAGAAACCTTCTTAATGCATATTCATCTACTTCCTGGAAACAAGCAACAAAATCCTTTTACTTTTGATAAAAAGAAAGCTAACAAGGATAGTAGAAAGAGAGAGAGAAATGCTGCGGGAAATAGTATAGTAATACCTTGGAAGAAGGATCTTTCTTTTCAACAACAGCTCTCATCAGTTCAATTTTGTAATTCTCTTGTTCAGTAATTGTGTCGTTGCATTGCACTTGAATCTCTTCTTTTACTATTGTTTCCTGCTTCAGTTTGTGTTCAGAAAGAAGTACATCATTGTTTGGCTCCATTGCTGTTGCTTCTGCCTTCACCTCCATCAGTTTCTTCCTTGCACCTGTAATTAATGGGAGAAAAGGAATGGAAAGCAGAAGATTTAACCCCCACTTTCAAGGTAACTAATTTCCTCTTGTTTGTTGAATTTTATAGCCAAGTTCAAGAAAGAAAATAAGAGGAAGATGGGGATGTTAGAAAAATCAAGTCTTTGAAAGAAATGAATAAAGGCAATTGACCATGATTGGTGTATTTGACCGACTGTTGAGTTGAAATTGAGAGGGAGGCTAGATATAAATTAACTTGAGATGACTAGTGAGAAAACAAAAACATACACTAAATAAAATGGATGAAAACCATGAGAGACCATACATTTGTGCAAAGACAAAAACTGGTGGTTAAAGAGTTATTTTGTCTAAGCCGTGATAGAGAGAGTTATCGAATATTGGTGTTGCTCAAAGGTCGTGAAATAGTTGAAATGCATGCGAGCTGAACCAAATCGGACAACATATGACTAAACCGTGATGCGAGCTGAACCAAATCGGACAACATATGACTAAACCGTGATAGATAGAGTTATCGAATATTGGTGTTGCTTGAAGGTCGTGAAATAGTCGAAATATATGCAAACTGAACCGGACCAGACAACATTATTATAAGAAAAAATGACTTATCAAAGTCCACTTTTAACCAAAAAAGAAAGTGCGGTGTAGATTGCTCTAACATTCAAGCTGGTATAGACATCAAACACGATCCCGCCGTATAAAATCATAAATGCAGCGTTCATTGCTTCTCAAAAAATAAATATTGGAAACATAAGTGTTGTGTAGGATTTATTGTTTAACCATTTGGTTACAGATTGTGGGGGTTGAGCTACTTATCTTCCTCATTAATTGATAGGTGGCTAAGAGTGACTTCATGGACCCCTAAGCATTTATTGTATATATAATCAGCATCATTTATTATAGTGGTTCCCTTCAAGATAGGGGTGTACAATAAAATAGAATTACAAGAAAATACACATGATTTCACACCATAACAAAAAATAGCCTATGTTTTTAAGGTTTACCCAACCTAGCCTATATTGTACATATTTTGAAAGCACTAGCAAATTCAAAATATGTGTTCTTACTACTATTGCTTCTAAAAGCTATGAAATTAAATTTGTGTTCTTACAACCATTGCTTTCGCTCTCTCTTCTTCTCAAATCTTCTAGATATGCTTCAATGGGCCGTATATTTTCTGCTCCCCCTCTTGTCACCTGGTTGCAATGTAAGAAAATTGAAGAGTAGAAGTCCACCATTGAAGACCATTCAAAGCTTTGCTTTCAAAAATGGTTTTTTTGAGTTTGTTAGTTTTTTGGATTGGGTGTTGTTCCAATTGATTGAAAATATCAAAAGGAGTTCAAAATTTAAATTTGAAGTGATTTGGAGTACATTGGAGCAAGATTTGAATTAAATTTCAGAGAAAATGCAAGGAAGAAGACGAAGTCAATTTTTTGTATAAGTATGTATAATCTTGTATAATAGTGTATATGAGTGTATAAACACATCTTATACACTATTATACATTTTTATACACATTTATACAAGCGTCTGTAGATGAACTTCTTCCACGATTTTCAGTTACAATTCTTGTTCAAAACCAGTCCAAATCTCCATTAAATGATTTCAAAATTTATATACAACCTTCTTATACTATTTCTAACAACCACTCCAAATTTCTCACAAAATCAAATTCAGAATTTAAACTCACATATTTAAGCTTGCTAAAAATTTAATTTTCACCACCCAAATGGATTTGGTTTGTGGAACTAATATTTGTGTCACAGTTACTGATTTGAAAATTAACTTAAAAGCTTGAGAATCTTTTTTAATTTTGAGAACCTATTGGAGTTGAATGTTGAATCTTAGCCTATTATTTTTGGGCTAGTTGGTTGTAAATTGAAATATGAGCTATAAAATTAAAAAAGCAGGGAGCCCAATTGTTCTAATGTGAAATTCTCCCAAAAAAAATCGAAAAACCTCACTAAATCGATAATCCGAGTCAAATTTGAAAGTAAATCCCAATGTGGTTTGGTATTGGAAAATAAAATCGACCATAATTGGTTTGGTTTGGTTTTAACTAAAAAAAGTCTAACCAACCCGATAGTACATTTATATAATTTTTAAAAATATTTTATGCATATAAATATTTATTATAATGTAATTTATAAATATTTCTCAAACATTTTCATAATTTTATCTTTTAATGTATTATTTCAAGTCTAGGCATAACATTCTTGAATGGTAAATAAATTTTATAGCCCATAAATATAATAACTCAAACAAAGTTCAAATCAATACAAATGCATACTAGGAATGACGATAACGTTGGACAATTATTTTAGTTTTACATATGTTTATAATAAAAATGCATAACTAGTTTATCTTTTTATTTAGTGCTTAGTATGCAATTAATAATGGTACTTATTAGCTATACTTATATTAGCATGATCAATATAGTATTTTTAGATTATGTTAATTTTTATTACGGCTTATTAATTAGCAATATGTGTTTTATGTAAGTTTATTATTTTATCTTTGTTATTGAATATTTTAGTATAATGCTATGACTTATCTCATATTATTGTGTTAGTTTCTTGAAAAACACATTACATAGTTATATTTTACTAGGACTTAGAAAATATTTGGAGCACAAGTTACATACTTTATGCTATGAAGACTTTACCGGAAAAAAACTCGAGAACCCAAAAAAATCCGAAAAACCTGAGATTGAAAAATCCAAATTTGTTGGTTTGATTTATAACTTTAAAAACCCGACATCATTAGTATGGTTTGACAATTGAAAAATTCGAACCAACCCGATCTATGTACACTTCTAGAGTTCCAGCAAGGTTTTTCTTTGGAATATAATAGTATGATATATTTGTATATAATCTATCAGTAGGTTAAAATAAATATATTGAAGTATAGTTACGGAAGCTACGGTTGAGGATTAGGTGTATCACAATTATGTTTCTTGTGAGAATGTGTATATAACTACTTAAAAGACTAATAGTAAATTGGTTATTTTGCCCTCTATTTTCTCATAATTTGCCGACATACGAATTGCTACAAGTAAACTGAAATCAGAGAGAGAAATCTATTTAATCAAAACCAGTACAAGCATTTAATGAATAAACCGAAACGGTGTCGCGAAGCCTGTCACTAGAATTCCAACAACAAAGTAGCGTTTGGACACAGATTTGGTTGAAATTTTAAAAAATTGAATTTTAAAAAATGAGATAGAAATAATTTTGAAAAGTTAAAATTGTATTTGGACATGTATTTTACTTGTTTTGTGAGTAGAAAGCTTATTTGGCCCTAGACTTTTGGCAAAATATATTTGGAATTTTTGGCAAATATATGTTTGGTCATAGATTTTACCTACATTTTGGTAAATTCCCAAAACCCAAAACCAGGTCAAGAGCTGGTTCTGGCCCAAAATATCACTATTACATTTTTATTGCCCCAAACTTTTGTATTTTATAAAAGATCCCACCATTTATTATTTTGTAAACAATGTTGCTTCGTCATCTCAGTCATCTGATAATAGTGTATTATGTAGTTCTTTATTAAAATGATAATTTTGTACCAAATTTATTTATGTTCATGACTATGATTTGCGATAATATAATGAATGTTATTGATAAAGATACTGTTGGGTATTTGTGATAGTTTTTAGAACTTGTGGGTATAAGTCATGTTTCATGTTTTTTTTTAAAAAAAAAAGTGAAATATGTTTTGAAAACTTATGTCCAAACACATTTTCATCTTCAAATCAAACTTCACCCAAATCAAAATTTTCAAAATAAATTTTGGAATCTATGATAAAACGTTAGCTACAAAACTTGGAAACTAATGGAAACCACTTTTTGAAACTTGAAAAATTCATCTTCAGAAAGCTGCCCAAAAACTGATCAATTTTTATAACCAAACAATGTTTTAAATAACTTATGACCAAACAGAAGTTTAGATTACTGCTTTTCACTAACCCAGAGGCGGATCTAGAATTACGATAATATGGGTGCACTACTAAAAAAAGAGGGGAAGTAATTAAGTATTGAATCTAGTGTATCCGGTGATTCAATAAGAGTGTTCAAATTTTGAACACCCTTTACCAGTGAGCTATGAAAGGATGTTCAAAGTCTATTTTGAATCAATAACAAATATTATTTCATCTTATACGTAGTATAATTTTTCGTTGAAGGGTGGTCAGTTGACCACCCTTGGGCCAACATAGCTTCGCCCCCGAGTGCATCATTCAACATTTATGGAGCATGGGCGCCAATACATAATACTGGATAAATTCTAAAAAATACGTACATAATATACCTAATTTGGCGGAGGGATAATGGGTTCACGTGCCCTGTATTATAGGCTACAGATACGCCCCGACTAACTCTTTGATTGATAAAATAGGACTAGACCCCGACCTGACGTTCTGAAGACCCCGACTCGAGTGCATCATTCAATATTTATGGAGCATGAGTCCCAATACATACAAAGTAAGATGGAAATCATGTGAGACTAAGGCTGTGTTTGGTATTGAGACGGAAAATGTATTCTAACTTTTTGATATTTGGTTGGCTTAAAAATATTTTCCTCATGAACTCATTTTCCTCTAATTGGAGGTAAATATTTTCCCTATCAAGAGAATGAGAAAATATTTTCCAAAATTCTTTTCCAACATTCCTCTCATTCCCCATCCCCACCAACCCCACCCCCACCCCCACACCCACCCCAACCCTTACCCCACCCTTACCCTGCCCCACTCTAAATAGAAATATTATTAATAGTACTTTTTTTTCATGTTATAAATAGAGTATTTCTTTTTTCCATTTCAGCAAATGAGTATTTTCTTTCTTTTCAACAAAATGGCGTAGTAAAAAATATTTTCTTTCATTTCAACAAAATGATGTAGTACAAAATATTTTCTTTATTTAAATAAAAAAAATTATTTTCTTTTCATGATGTGAAAAAGATATTTTCTTTCATTTTCACAAAATGATTATTTTCTTTTCATGATGTAAAAAAGTTATTTTCTTTCATTGCAACAAAATGAGTATTTTCTTTTCATGATGTAGAAAAATTATTTTCTTTCATCTCAACAAAATGAGTATATTTTTTTTATTATGTAGAAAAATTATTTTCTTTCATATCAACAAAATGAGTACTTTATTTTTATGTTTGTAGAAATAGTACTTTCTTCAACCGAAGAAATGAGTATTTTTTAATTTAAGGAGCACAAACTTCAATGTTATTATTGTGTAAAAAAGTAAAGCAAAACATTACATTAGTTCATTTGGGTTTGTGTGAATTTTTAAAAGAATAATTAAATTCTTTAAGAAAATAGAGTCATGAAAATGTTCGGTATTAAGGGATGGGGTGAGGCGGGGGGGGGGGGGGGGGGGGGAAG
>ML293403.1:6788-28718 GCA_005239495.1 Nicotiana undulata | reverse complement strand
CCCAAGTCCCATATTTTCCTACGGACCCTCCGAGACCGTCACATCACGGGTCCGGGTCCGTTTGCCAAAACTGTTGACCAAAGTCAACTTTATTCAATTATTTCATTCAAAATTCCATTTTTATCAAATTTTCACATAGAAGCTTCCCGACTACATGTCCGGGCTGCGCACGCATATCGAGGTGAGATTAACGGAGGCTTTCTGGGCCTCGGAACACAGATTTAGCTGGAATTACTTAGAATGACCTTTTGGGTCATCACAGTCATAGACTCAGTCTCAGAGTCCCTGCTCTATTTTCTTCTTCTAGTTCTTCTGATCATCCACGTAGGAAGCAATTCATCAGTCTCTTAATACTTACCAATTATTGATTTTGTAATCCCTAAGGATGGCAAATAACTACCTTCAATAGCCATATCTCATTGAAATAGGTGCAAATAGAAAAGGGGGACCTTATAGCTTTAAAGTTCTCCCCCCCCCCCCCCCCCCCCCCCCCAATCCCCCCCTGAAACTGACAATATTAATTTTAAGATATTCTACTTATTGGGTGGACAATTTGGGAAGAAGAAATCAAAGATGTTTTGAGGACAAGGCCAGTAGCATCCAAAAATTGAAAATGAATTGTCTTGTCCTGTTCTATTTTGGTGTAAACAAGAAGTCTTAGAAGAACCTAAATCTATTTTTGATGCATTAGAATCCTTATGAGAAGACTAAGGACTAGGAGTTTGTTTTGATTCTTGTATATGGGGGACTACACACCCTTTGTGTAGTTTGTTATTAACATACAAATATGTTACCTTCTCATAAAAAGAAGATATTCTACTTGTTGAATTTTTTTGTTCAGTCTAGGATGGGTTGTCTTCGTGACTAATTGCAGGCTCATCCTAGCTTACTTCCTCATGTTCTTCGGGAGGGTTTTTTGGATTTCCAAATCTCACCTTCTAGCAGCTCCTCTTCACTCTAAAGTGAATACAACAACAACAACATACCCAGTATTATCACTCTAAACTGAATAAAAGCTTTTAATTTTGAGGCCATAAAACTATTTGAGCCACTTTGAAAAATATATTTCCCAGCATTGAAGACAAAAAAGAAAAAAAGAATCTCTGGAAGAGAAAATTATCAGCTTTATGGTTGAGGTACTGCAGATTGCTCTTCTCACAGAACCACCATTAAAATGTGCTAGTTAAACTTCCTTGCTGCTCACTGTTCAGTTACGCTTTAAGTGCAGTTGTCACAATGTCTAGATAGCTTCCTGCCTCTGCAATAGTACCGAATTATGTGGTTTGATGCTTAGCCAGCAATTTCCATCCTTTTGTAAGAAAGATTTTCTTGAGAGCTCGTCATTTCTTTTCAGGTGTCTTGGAATTTTGCTGCAGAAGGTTCATGACAGAGCCTATGTTCGCGCTAAGATTTATCTGATGTATAAACAAGCCAATATTACGATTCCAACAAATAGACTTGGCTTAGCAAAAGCCATGGGATTGGTAATTAATTTGAAATTAGACTATTGTTTTTCCTAGTTGGCAAATTTGTTAGAAATAGAATCCTAATGGACTTTGAGTCATTGGAGATATCTTGCTCACAGTGTGCTAATTCAATGTTGCATAGGTGGCTGCATCACACCTAGACACAGTTCTGGATAAGTTGAAAGACATCCTCGACAATGTTGGGCAAAGTATCTTCCAAAGGTGATGTTTGAGCCATGAATTATTTGAGTTCCTTGCATCTTCTTGTCGTCTGAAGTTTCTTTAGACTTGGTAATTCAGATAAAGTAATTATTTTATTAATGTGGCTGGAAATTTCCTGTTAACAAGTAGTACATTAGACTTGGTAACTAAGTACATCAACTTGAAGGGCTGGAATTTCGTAACCTTTATCATTTGGAACTTTCTAACCGTGTGGATACTCTGAAAATTGGACTAGATGTGATTGATCTTATGGGACTCAATCAGGATTTCTGTCTCAATCTAATTTTCAAAGCTATCTATGATACAAATATCTTAAGTAATAACTTCAACTAAAACCTAGTTGCATATGGTGATTGTTATTTAGTGATTCATCCTATACTATTATGCTTATTTCATTGTTTTATATATGCTTTTTTATCTCATGTGCGATAAAATAAAATTTTAGGATCATAAAACACTTGATTCCCCCCAATACTGATCTACCTATTTCCCTAGTAGAAACTGGTTCATGATGTCTGTCAGATGCTTCAAATTTCAAGTTGTAAGGTGTTACCAACTATGGAAAACTAGGAAATCAAAATAAATAAACTGACATGTCCATCAAAATTAAAAGAATAAAAAGAAAGGGCAGCCCGGTACACTAAGCTCCCGCTATGTGCGGGTATGGGGAAGGGCTGGACCACAAGGGTCTATTGTACGCATCCTTACCCTGCATTTCTGAAAGAGGATGTTTCCACGGCTTGAACCCGTGACCTCTTGGTCACATGGCAGTAACTTTACCAGTTACGCCAAGGTTCCCCTACTTAAATTAAAAGAATAGAAAAAGAAAAAAAGTAGCAGCATAGCAGCCCTATAAAAAGTATATCATCCTCCTTATAATTAAGAAGTTGGAACATCTTCTGCTGTGTCATGCAATTCTCTTAGGGGTCGTTTGGTATGAGGTATAAGAAGGTATAAGGGTGATATAAAATTTAATACCACCTTAATACCCTGTTAGGTTAGCAAACCAAGTATAAGTTATCCTGGTGTTAATTTTAACACTGGGATAACTTATACCTTATAGAGGGTGGGGTAATTAGCACCGGTATAACTTATACCTTCTTCTTAGAAATTATGCAATTGTCATTCTTAATACAACATACCAAACAATGAACAAACAACAATCCCAACATAACTAATCCCAATATAACTTATACCGGTATAAATCGTATTCCAACCAAACGACCCCTTACAGAGTAACAACTCATTTTGTGTCAATTTGGTAATAGATAGCAACAGTCACTTTGACAGACAAGCGCTTGTGGCAACTGTGTACTACCATTCTTATTTTCCCGGTATTGCATCTAGGGTATTGTAAGCATTGTGAAGATTTTGTTGCTGCAGAATTCTATCATTTTTCTCGGATAGAGGTAAAATGGAAGAATCTGATGATATCCATGCTGCTTTGGCGCTAATGTATGGATATGCTGCAAAATATGCTCCCTCAACTGTTATTGAAGCCAGAATAGATGCACTAGTGGTATGTATTATTGTCGTTTCCCCAGATCCGCTATTTTCATCCTTTATCAGAATATGAATTTTTTGATCGTTTGGGTTCCATGTATTATAAGCTTATACTTGTCAATACGTGCAAGTTTTTTCTTAAGTTCATTTTTTAGCGCATTGCATAATCAGCTCTGGAATATAATTTTTCGAACTATATGGCTGCTGTATTCCTTACAGGGGACTAATGTGCTGTCACGACTTCTTCATGTCCGCCATCCTACAGCTAAGCAGGCTGTCATCACAGCGATTGATTTATTAGGTTTGTATGAATTCCAATTTTGCTGCGGTAATGGAATATGTTATCCATATCAACAACTTTTCAGTTTCTTATATATACTAGCTTGCATGTAGTGCACGTGGTTGTAAAACTTGGAACAATGTATAGATACAGGTCAGCTTACCCAAAAGTTTGATAACACCAGGTATTATATTATAATAAATTAGTGTCAAAGTGTTGAGAAATAAAATATTGGAAGTATGTTTTGAGTTCTGTTCTGTTGTCATAGATTTCATTTTGTTCACCTTCTATTAATATATTTTATTTTACAGAACAAGTTGTAAAATAGTTTTAACAATTGAAAAAAGAAGTTGTAAAACCTAGTTTTATTTTTCCGAGTAAGAAATGAGGTAGGCTTAAATAATTCTATCTATGCTTACAAAATTAACTTCAAATTTATTTGCTTATTCTTGATTAAATTTTTTCTTTTATTCAATGTTAGTTTTCTAAAATGAAATACAAAAGTAGTTTTCTTGCATATATCCCAAATTTAAAATATATGATAAACTAATTCTTTTATTAACCAAGTCAATTAGGCAACTTCATTCTGGTAATAGAGAGTCTGTCACATTCACAAGAGTATAGGTCCAGCAATATTATAGGGGAGGGAATTATTCGGCCATTAAGGGCCAATACATCCACTAGATGAGTGTTGCAAAGAAGCGAATGCTAAGATGGATGTGCGGTCATACATGATTGGGGAAGATTAAATATGACAAATAAATGTGTGGCCTAGAGGTCAATGAAGTGGGTTGAGAACCATGAGGTCTCGGGTTCAAATTCCAGCGGAGCGGAGGCAAAAATACATTGTGAATTCTTCCCGTTTGTCGAAGCCTTGGTGGACAAAGTTACCCGGTACCTGTGTTGGTGGGAGGTAGCAGGCCTCTCATGAAATTAGTCTGGGTGCACACTGGGTGCACACAAGCTGGTCCAGACACCATGGTTATCCAAAAAAAATATATTTCGCTTTGGAATTAAGGTGTTGCTGCTGCTGTTGATGATTATCATTGCAGCAACAATCTTTTCCACATATTTGACGTAAATAAACGTTAGCATGGTGTTGATTAAACTACAGGGTTTTTTGAGTGTGTCGTTGTGCTTTCGGTCAGGCAGTGATAAATGCAGCTGAAAGTGGTGTTTATGTGTGTATCATTGTGCTTTAGGTCAGGCAGTGATAAATGCAGCTGAAAGTGGTATATCATTCCCCCTGAAAAGAAGAGACCAGTTTCTTGATTATATATTAACATTAATGGGCAGCGATGAGGAGGATGGATTTTCTGAATCCAACACTGAGCATCTGCGTACTCAGGTTTGTGTATTGCCTATGATTTCTCTGCTCAATGCCATTTCACTTATCTTCATCAGGATTAACCCACTTTTATGATATCAACAGATCGTATTGATATAATAAAAGCAGACACCAAGATGGTGAATGGAATGTAAATTACTCTAATTTCCTCTTCTTAATTTGGAAATTGGTTTTTGAATTGCAGTCGTTTGCTTTAAGTGCCTGCACTACTCTGGTTTCCGTAGAGCCAAAATTGACTACTGAAACAAGAAACCTTGTTATGAAGGTGATTGCATTGAGCTTCTTCATCTGTGAGGTGGTCGTGATTTGTTTGTCCTCTTAACATCTATTTTCACTTGGCAGGCCACAGTTGGATTTTTTGGCTTGCCTAATGAGCCTGCTGATGTTATTGACCCCCTTATTGGCAACCTGATTACTCTTCTATGTACAATACTCATTACGAGGTACTTCCCTCTCTGGTTAACTTATCTTTTTTGTTTTTTTATAAATAATTTGTTAAATTAAGCTATATTCTTAATGTGTAGCAGCTGCTTAATTACTTATGGAGATAATCTCTTCAATTAATTTTCAAGCCAATCGGACTAATTCATGTTGCATATTCAATAAACGAAACTAGCTATAGTTGAATTACCCCAAGAAAGTAACTTTTCTTACGAAATATTGCAAAAGTTACAAAAATGACTTTGAAGTCTAATTTAGTCAAATGCATTAACAAATAAAGAATTACGGGGTTGTTTCTAAAGACAAAAAGTGAATCATGCACAACGTACATAAATCTATTTTCGTTGGCTGTGCGGAAGACAATGACATGCATGTGGGCGCACATGCATATCCTCGATAATATCCTTGGCAACAGTACTTAATGAGATTAAATTACAACTTTTGGATGGTTAGGATATTTGATACAGTCTAATCGATCCAATTAATAGAATATGGTATACCAGTCTCGTACAGTTAAGATATCTTTGTATCTACAAGAGGGGCCATACTGAATCCGAGTTCTCGTCCCTGCAACTTTGTAGCCTATGTGTAGGTCTCTATCTGCTTAGAGGTTACACATGCTAGATCTGTTGTATCCCGGAAGCTGAACAATTGATGGGTTTGCTCACCCTCCAGTCTTTGGGGAATGGGGAAGGTTGCCACAGCATTGTTTCTACCTGCTATATTGACATTTTTGTCAAAGGAGTACTGCAGTTTCTTTTTAAATTAGCCAAAATTGAATCCTGCAGCTTTATTGTGAAATAAAAACGATTTTCTTAGCTATGGTGCTTTGGTGAAAGGTCTTTCTTTCTTGCTTAAACTCCGTTCTCAGTCAAAGTGCATCACATAAAATGAGACAGAGGGAGTACTTTTTAGGATATCAGAATCGTGAGTATATGTTCCCAGAATGAAAAATGAATAGCTTGAGCCTTTGGGAAAGGACAAACTTGCAGGTCGTGTCCGTCCCTAAACTGCCCATCAGTATTTTAAGATCTGACAACTTTTCAGTTTAGATTGAAAATTGTGCTCATCAAAATGCAGAAGAATGTTTGGAGAATTTTTAGAGCTGCATGCTGTTATTCTGTAGACTGAGACGCGTATAAAACTGTTCGGCAATAACTTCAATAGTGGCAGATTAGATAAGAAGATCTATCCATGATTATGTCTGTGTCTGTGAAACTTTTTTGCTGTGCTTGGATGTCTTCTTGGTACAGGAGGACATGAATGTATGCATTAATTGCAGTCAAGTAGACCGCAGGCCATGCATTATGATTGTTTTTTTTTTCTCAACTGATGTTTCTGTTGCTTTCTCGTAATTAGTGGAGAGGATGGAAGAAGTCGAGCAGAGCAATTATTGCACATATTGAGAAAGGTCGATCTGTATGTTTCCTCTTCTTTGGACTACCAGAGGAAAAGAGGGTGTCTTGCAGCTCATGAGCTACTTTTCAAGTTTCGGATGATCTGTATCAGTGGATACTGTGCACTAGGATGTCGGGGAACTTGCACCCACAGAGAGAAAACTGACCGTGCTTTACATCAAACCTTGTCTAATTTGCCTTGTAAGTGCCTTTCTTTTGCGTAGATTTCACACTAGATTTTTTCTACTGACCTAATACTTTTTCCTTGATACCAGCTGCATTTGCTTTACCAAGCCGTGATGCTTTGCGCTTGGGAGAGCGTACAATGATGTATCTTCCACGATCTGTAGATACAAGTTTTGAAGTCCGAAAACTTTCTGTTCAGGCAAGCTTCGACACATTCCAACGAATCTTAGTGGCCTATGTGATTGGTGTGAGAATGCACGGGAGAAAATCTATTTTTTAACAATGATACAATGAGCCCTATATATAAAATACATATTCTACCCCGACTACATATGGGACTAGGACATATTCTACTCCTACTACATATGGGACTAGGACATATTTTACTCCTACTACATATGGGACTAGGACAATTTACACATAACTATCTAACAATTGGCATGCAGATTTTTTTTCCTTCTGTTTTTCGTTTCTTTGCATCTAACAAATTTGATGGTTTTCTTCTGGCAGATCCTTCATCTATATTTCAGTATATCTCTATCACTTCCAAGGCCTGCAAATTCAGGTTTCAGCTATGACATTGAATCATCATATAGTGCTTTGTCTTCCCTTGAGGATGTTATAGCTATTCTAAGAAGTGTGAGTTTCCCCGAATGCATCCTTTTTTTTTTTTTTTTTTCTTTTTCTTCTTTGTAAATATTTGCCTGCTGAAAGAATAGTAAAATGACAGAACAGTGTGATACCTAAGTATTTAATGAGAGCGCGCTGTAATACCTTAGTATTGTTACTTCACTTTGCGTCTTCAGTGTATAAACCGTTTTGCTTCTGAACTCATTCATATTTTCAGGATGCTTCAATTGATCCATCAGAGGTGTTTAACAGGGTTGTTTCATCTGTTTGCATCTTGCTGACAAAGGATGAGGTATCATTTAGCTTGTTATAAAATGCTGGCCAGTTACGCGTTCGCTGTAGCCTTATGTTATTCCAATATGTACAGCTTGCTGCAGCTTTGCATGGTTGTTCAGGTGCTATATGTGACAAGATCAAGCAATCTGCAGAAGGTGCAATCCAAGCAGTTAATGAGTTTGTTACAAAGAGAGGGAATGCACTGAATGAGACAGATATTGCAAGGTATTCTCAGCCAAACCAATCTTAAACTAGCAGACACTGACTGAAGTAGTTAATTCAACTTTTCTTCCAAGGATTGACAAGGTTTCTGTTTAACTTTGGTTTATATTTTTATGCCAACAGAACAACACAATCATTGCTCTCAGCAGTAATTCATGTGACTGAGAAGTATTTACGTCAGGAAGCTCTTGGTGCTGTATCTTTGCGGCAATTTCTTTTTAACCACTGAATAGAATATGTTTACACATTATGGCTAGATTATCAATTTTTCCGGTCCCCTTATTCGCCACTGCGCTATGTTTTGGTTGCATTTTGTAGTCTTATAGTGTGTTGGTTGCCATCAATCTTTTCTTTAACTGTGAGAAGA
Source organism: Nicotiana undulata (assembly GCA_005239495.1). Classification (NCBI taxonomy): domain Eukaryota; kingdom Viridiplantae; phylum Streptophyta; class Magnoliopsida; order Solanales; family Solanaceae; genus Nicotiana; species Nicotiana undulata. Next base: position 20,380 of record ML293403.1, on the reverse strand, counting down.
TATGTTCCCTTGCGGAGAACACAAGCTCAAGAATTGTTTTCAACGAGGTTTTAGCTGCTGCAAGAAAGGATATAGCCACAAAAGATATATCTAGATTACGGGGTGGGTGGCCAATACAGGATGCCTTCCATGTGAGTATCCTAATCTGTTGTCTGGTGGCATGTTTTTCGTTCTTCAGATCTGCCTTAATGTGTAGTAGAACTAATCTGTAACGTGCCATAGAAAATAGTTGAAGCATCCATGATCAAGGAATGGAACTGGGTAGCAAATATGAGGAACTATTAGTAAAGGACACGAAAAAGGGAGGAAATACTCAACAGAATGTAAGTAAATGAAACTGAATATGAAGGGCTAGTTACAAGATAGCCACATAGAAGTATGAAAAATATTGTCTTCTCATACATCAACTTTTATGTTCTTGAAAAATTAAAGCACATTGACATACTATGCATGATTAAGTAAACTGCAACTCGTTCAATCAGGTACTGAGGCTGGTTTTTATGTTGGTTCTCATGAATAAATGGAGGATCATTATTTCCATCGTTTAGCATATCCCTGGAACTAGTTTGGGATTAAGGCAGTTAATTGATTATAATAATTCGCGCAGGAACTGGTAGAATTGGCATTCTTAGTCCTTGCATTGGTTCTTCTCATTGACAAATAGGTGATCAGTTGTCGTAAAATTCAGTGTAAGAACAAGAAAATTATCCGTTGTTGTGCAATTTCAAAAAGTGCTAAAGATCTTCACATGGCTTCATGAAATTACATTACGCAGTGAGGCTCCAAAATTTTACTAAACCTCTACCAAAGAACATCCAAAAGACGATTTATTTAGATTCAGGACCTCATATTTAATCTGGCTGAGACAGTAGACAGAAGTACTTTATTTAACTGTGTATATGAGATAAATTAAGTATAGCATCTTATGTTGCTACCTCATTTCATTTAGGAAAGCTTATGTGGCCGGACAATTATTAAAAGATTTTAGGTTATTTTGGCCAAATGTATGATCATAACCATTTTTAATGGTAGTTTTATGGTTAGATTATTATACGTGTATAATTTACATAGCTGGTCCTTAGGAATTCTGACTGGTAAAGGTCGTGAACAAGGCTTCAAATAAAGTATTTTCTAGGTAGCACCGTGAATGGTACATTTGAAATGAATCAATATGTTCTTATGTGTGGCCCTTTACTCTCTTTTATTTGAAGTGTTTACTGAAGTTAATTTTTAGAGGGAACTCCACACCTTGGAGTTTTCACCTTTCTAGAAATGTATTGTTTTATAGTGTTTTGAGATGTACTCTTCCTAGCTTATGTTGCTTTTGATAAGAAATGAACCTTGGGCCTTACTCAACCCAAAAGCTAGCTCGAAAGATGAGGCTCACCCAAGAGTCAAGACCATATAAAGAGACCTTCCCATCCCTCCACAACCGATGTGGGACAAACTGAACTACAAAATTCTTCTCTTCCTAGCTTAAATGTCATTGGGGAAATCTGAGATCCTCAATGATGTCAAACCTTTTGTTGGTAACACTAACGACGAGAACCTATGCCATGAAAGAAAGAAGGAATGCTAGAATAGGGGACAACAAAATCATCTTGGTTTTCCCCATAAAACCTGAAATCTGAATTTTTAACATGATCATGCTTTACAATGAACTTTATTATATTGCTTCTTATTAAAAAGAAACTTTTTTATATGCTATATTAACCAACTTATTTCTCGTCTTCATCGATGTTCTAGTTTCATTTATCTGAGTTGAAGTGCCACTAATTGCCAATTTCTACTTGTCTTGAATAGGTGTTCTCTCAGCATTCAGTACTTTCATTCACGTTTCTGGACCATGTTATGTCTGTCATCAATCAGATGCCTCCTGTTGGAGGGGATCTGGGTGACGATGAAAGTTCTGGGCATGCAGTTGATAGTATTGTAGAAGATAATATTGCAAGAACAGCTATTGTTGCTCTTACTGCTTTTTTCAGGTATTGTTTCCAATTGCATTGTCTTTTTCCTTTTCATTCCTGTTGAAGTTGTTTCCCTATCAATTTTTTTCTTCCAATTCAGGGGTGGTGGTAAAGTTGGTAAAAAAGCAGTTGAGCAAAGTTATGCTACTGTTCTTGCAACACTAACGCTTCACCTGGGCAGCTGTCATGGCTTAGCTAGTACTGGTGAACTAGAACCACTACGGTAGTGTTCCAGAAAACTCACTTCTTATACATGGTTATCAGAAGATTCCAAAAGCATGTTATTTGATGTACCTATTACAGTTACCTCACCTGTTCCCTACTATATCTAGTGCTCTACTGGCTGCATTTCAAGCATTCTGTGAATGTGTTGGTGATCTGGAAATGGGAAAGGTGAAGATTTTTCAGACTACACTTCTGAAATCTTCTTAATAATTGACCTTTTTAAATATGGTTTTGATGATAAGGATTCTGTCCTATGATCAGATTCTTGCGCGTGATGGAGAGCAAAGTGAAAATGAGAAGTGGATCAACCTTATAAGAGATCTGTCTGGCTGCATTTCTATAAAAAGACCAAAAGAGGTAGGATGTCCTGCACAAGCACTGCCTCTTGCTTCCTTCGTCCATTATTTGCTACTTCTATTCTTGTCTCCCTCTGCACATTACTTTGTCAAGATTATGGACGCTATAATGATACCCACATGACAATATACCCACATTTCAATGTTTGTTTACCCTTTCTTTCCTATTTTTCCTCTTCTGTCCCGTTCCTTTTTCCTATCACTTCTGTTTTTGTTTCTTTTGTCAAGGTGCATAGCTCTAGATAATTTTTAACTTCTTTGAGGATCAAGTAATTTGTGGGTGTGGAAATAAATTGTTGAGTTTGGAAGGAAAACTAACAATTTCTAATTCGTCTACAGCCTTGAAGAAGTTACCTGGTCAGGAGAGATTTCTGCCCTTATTTAACCCTTTTCAAAGCATGTTTAAGTTCCAGAGATCCCCTCGTCATCTTGCTAATTCTGTCCTCATGAGTTTTATTTGAGAGTTGAGACTGGTGCGAAGAGATGGAAATAAACTGAAAACCAGATGGAAATATGCTTGAGTAGTTTTACAGTTGACATTTCTACAATCCAGATCAGTGAGAACTTCCTTATTGTTGTTGTATCTAGAGTTTGTCATTACTATCCATCCTTTAATTAAACCGAAAACCGTGCAATACCGTGCAATGCCACTAGAAACTGTTGGCTTTGTGGAAAAAGCCAAGTAAAATGCAGATAGGAACCTGGGAACACGGAGACTAAGAGAAAGAAGGAACTTTCCTGAGAAGATGAAGAGATGGAAGGGTGAAGCTGGTAATAATAACTGCAAATATTCTAAATAAGAATGAATCCTAAAATATATATGACCTAACATCATAATTCTAAAGGACTCTTTGAATGACGACACAAAAGTACTATCGATTCATTTCGAGAAAATGACATAATGGTCCCTTATGTTTGGGGGGTGGTTTAAAATATTTCCTTAGATATACTCCTGAGCAGTTTTAGTCCTCTAAGTTTGCCAAAAGTTTTATTACTTTTGGTCTCCATCAAATATTTAACAAATTACTTTTGGTCTCCGACAAGGTGGGTTGCTCTGATGGTAAGCACCCTCCACTTCCAACCAAGAGGTTGTGAGTTCGGGTCACCCCAAGAGCAAGGTGGGGAGTTCTTGGAGGGAAGGATGCCGAGGGTCTGTTGGAAACAACCTCTCTACCCTAGTCTCTACCCTAGGATAGGGGTAAGGTCTGCGTACACACTACCCTCCCCAGACCTCACTTGTGGGATTATACTGGGTTGTTGTTGTTGTTATTGTAGATTTAAAGGGAACTATGAACAAGAAAAGGTTTAACCAGACACCGGAAAAGTCTCGTCAAACCCTAGAAACTGCAACACCAAAAGCTACACTAGACACCAGAAATAGACCAAAACTAACAGAAACTGCACCTCGACCAATGGCAACAAACACCAGAAATATAGTTAAATTAGCCAAAACTGCACCTCCAAATGTGAGCTGTCAAATTTTTTAACTTTTCACAGTTTATATTATATCTAGTACCTGGAGTTTGTTAAATATTTGATGGAGACCAAACGTGCTTTTGACAAACTTAAAGGACCAAAGCTGCTCAAGAAAATATTTAGGGGACTACTTATAGACCTATACCCAAAGATAAGGGACCATTTTGTCATGTTCTCGATTCATTTACTAGTATTCACACATAAAAACGAAAGTGAATAAGAAAGAATCCTATGAGAATATCCAGATTTCATCTTAAGCTGTTGTCCATCTATGGCATGCCTCCATATCGGGCCCAAAAGCTCAAGGAGACGGCCAGATTTCTTTTTATGTCAAGTGTGCTTGTAGATATTTAGTTCCTCAATTAAATTTGTGTGAGAAATTTGAAAATCTCACTAGGAATATTTTATCAGGTTCCAGACATATGTTTGATACTGAGCAAAGCGCTGGATCGTTCTTTAAGATTTCAAAGAGAATCAGCTGCTGCGGCTTTGTCGGAGTTCTTACGCCATAGGTATATGAAATTTCTGAACACTTTATTAATTATTTGATGATGTTTGAAGTTGGATTCAAAATTTAACAAAGTTATGAAACGTGTGGGGCACATCTGAGCTTACTAGTTGGGTTAGAGGCAACTTGTGTACATCCGTTCTCCCTACTCAAATGATGAGTCACAATGAACTATGTCGAAGGCACCTAGCATGTGCTGGTAAAAACAAGTAAATAGAAAGCTTTGTAAGCTTACAGCCTTCAAGAGTGATGAGTGATAGTTTACACTGTGATAGTAATGTTTATATTGATGTTCTCAAATCCTACTCTTCTCCTAAGCTTCCTAAGGTGTGGATGCAAATTTATGCAGTGACGGCTTTGGTCCCCTATTAGAGCAGATGGTGCAAGCACTTTGCCGGCATGTATCGGATGATTCTCCTACTGTTAGGCGCCTTTGTCTAAGAGGGCTTGTCCAGGTATTCCTGGCCATATAGTTTTCTTTTTTCTTTTTCTTTTCTCTGGGCCATGAGGAGGGATGTTTTCTCGAGGAATTTTCCTGAGATGTTCTTTTTTTTTCTTTTTTGATTTAATCAATAAGGAGTCACTCTGGTTCAGTTTGATTTCATTGGTTAAATAATATCATGGCATCACTTTGGAGTTACTCCTTTAGTTAATCTTTTTCTTCCCTCTGTTTTTCCTTTTGCTTTGACTACATGCATGTTTTAATTCTTCTCCCAAAAGAACATGAAATTTTTAAGATGAACTAGTAAAACACCACCGTAATCATTGTGGGACGACCTCCTTCACTTTTCTGGGGTTGATGCTCATTCCGCATGCTCGTCTTGCAGATGCCATCTATCCATGTTCTCCAGTATACTACCCAAATCCTAGGGGTGATATTAGCTTTGCTCGATGATTCGGATGAGTCGGTTCAATTAACTGCAGTCTCATGTTTGCTGACGGTAAAACTTGCTCTGTCTTTGTTATCTTCTTTTGTTTTACTTTCACATGAATGTTTTCATGCTGATATTCCACGATGTAGGTTCTTGAGTCTTCATCCAGGGATGCTGTAGAACCTGTTCTCCTGAACCTTTCCATAAGGCTTCGGAATCTGCAAGTAAGTTGATTGACTATCAGAATTTACCTCTCTTCAACTTTGGATTTTCTGGTGTCATTCTAATAGCTTGAAATATGTTGAATTACTGTATTAGTCCGGTTGTGTCACATTCTAAATTATTAATAACAGGGGGCCATTGTGTTAGAAAGAATTTTATATCATGACAGCGTCTAACACAACTCTGTTTGGACATCCTAGGGTGATGTGTGTTTTGCTTTGATCACAATATTTTGCATTATTTGTCAGCTTTCAAGATATCTCTCACGATACAAGTTGTAACTTTTTATACTTTACACCTTGTTAAGTGTATGCACAAGTTTTACGTATATGAGTGACACCAATATAATGTACTGTGCTGTTGCCACTATTGTGGTCTAAGTTCTATAAGAGCTGAAGTAATTTAGTTTTGCACGAACTTAATGGTAGGTTTTATGATTCGTCTCTGAATACTAGGGCATTTCATTGTGTTATTATCTCTTGGGAAAGAAGCACGTTGTTTCACCATTATCTTCTAAACTGTGGATTACTAGAAATATTAGCAAGTGCATGTTGAGATGGTCATAATGTACAGCTCTAATTGCTATCTCATGAAAGGTGTGCATGAATGAGAAGATCCGAGCCAATGCGTATGCTGCATTTGGAGCACTGAGCACCTATGGAACTGGGCCTCAGCGAGACTCATTTCTTGAGCAGGTATCATGTTTCTTATCAACCATTTGTCACCACCTAAATTTGATTTAATATCTTTCTCTTTAATACATAGTTTTAGATATTCTTCTAAATTTCATCAATTTTGATTGCATCATAAGGTCCAATATCCAACATCACAAGTCAAGAATGGTCTCCGACTTTGATGTTTTTTTTGTTTTGGCTTTACCATATTTGGATGAGCGCGTGTAAAGGAGTTTATTGTCCAAAACTTTATATTCAACTGTTCTTCTTCATCAAATGATCAATGTTTATATTATTGACAATATAATTCATTTATTAGAGGAAAAATAAGGGGCAACTAAACTTGGTAGTTATGTAGCTGTATTGGCCAAGTCAATCATGCTGCCATTTCTTTAAAAAATGCCTTCACTTTCCACTAATAGCTGCTCCTTGTGTATATTTATTGAATCATGAATTTCCTAGATGTATTTCTATTTTATGCTGGATCTCTTTGATTTAATATCTTCAATCTATCGCCTTAGGCTGAGATTGCCCATTTGTAGCGAAATGTCTGATGTTTTGCCCAATGTGAAACCATTATAAAGAAATACTGTAACTGGCAATGCTGTGATAAGCTTTTTCCCATAGAGATATTCTACCACTTCACATATTTCTTGAGCTTGAGTTAAACTTGTTTCTCTGAGGAGCATAATCTAGGCTACTCTTTACTGTTAATGGGTCTGTTAATTTCAGTGTTATCACCCATCATGACATCATGGATGACATCATCTTTACTTTCCCTCCTGAGGCCTCAGTCAGCAGTGAAAATATTTTGTTTTACGTTCCACACTTCTTTATCAGTTCACTGTTAATCTGAAGGATCTCATACTTCTTTCTTCTTCTATCCATCATAAGACTTGGTTAGAAAAGAGTAATGAATGTACCCTTCAATCCACATCCTCTTGGTCACATATCATTTGTGAATGGGCTATGATTTATTTATGCTTATATTTCTGTTAGAGGTATGCTGAGTAAATATATGTTAACCCTCACTTCACCATTTGGATAATCATTTCTTGTCTGTTTCCTGCCTTTCATTGAACTTTATCAAGAAATGATGTTCACCTTTTTACTTGTCAGGTTCATGCGGCTTTCCCACGGATGGTTCTACATCTTCATGAGGATGATCCTAGTGTGAGACAAGCTTGCCGAGTAAGTTTAAACTGCCAGCTTGTCTTTTTACGTTGTTCAGGATGCAAAATGAGTTAACTTTTTAACATGCCAGCGCACTTTGAAATGCATTGCTCCTTTGATGGAAATTGATGGAATAAATGCTCTTTTGAACACTCATTGGTTTAGTTCGGACCACCGGTATGTATCCATTGATTTGAGTAGTCCTTAATGGTTATTGATGAGAAATGGTGTTAAGTTCCCTTCATTTATAGAAGCGACTATGAAGACTTCCTCCGAGAGCTTGCAAGGCAACTAACTCAACATCTTGCTGCCCGAGTTGATACATACATGGCATCAATAATACAGGTCCATGTTTTTTTTTTTTATGTCTTGCATTAAGAGAACTATTGAATATATACTTGTCTTTGTGCTGAAATGCCTATAAGTTCAGTGCTAATGATGACTTGGTACAAGAATTTTTTTTTAATCTCCTAACATTCAAAGGTAAATGCAGCTTCCTTTAGTAAAAGGATGGTAGGTTTGTTAAATCATATTCTACTAAATACCTTCTTAAAGCGTCTTTGTTGCCTGATCCATAATTAGGTCTCTACCCGTAGAGGATATATACACCGTAGTTGAATCAACCTGAAACAAGTAAAATAGCCCAGACGACGTTGTGAAATTTTGGGATGAATATTTTCTCATTTCATGCTAAAATAGTTGTCAAATATTGATGTCCATGCAGTGTGTTTGATTTGTCCATGCCGAAACATATAATGGGAAGCAAAAGATGAGTTTTTCTATGTAAAATCAAGCTAGAGAATGGAAAAATAAGAAGATTTAGCATGTATTGGAAGCCATAATGTTGTTGTCATAGAGATATTCCATTTTTGGCATATCTGAGTAGCAAATAAAAAATTAAAGATGAATAAATTTCCTTTAATATGTCTCCTACAAGTTTTACTCTAATGTGCCTAGGGATTGATTGCAATTCTCCTAGAAGACTTTGACCGGGGGAGAAAGGTGAACTAAGTTAATAATTCTGAAGCTTAATACGCTTAAGGCTGCGTAAGCCGGTGCTTATTGATTGGAAGTGAGAAAACTTAAGCTATGCATCTGTAGATTATGGATGCTGCAGTTGCATTTTAGTTCTAGCATGGTTAGTTATGTTGCTGATAATATGATATTCCATCCGGTTCACAATAAGTGACCAGTTTACTTTTAGCACGCTCATTAAGAAAATACTAAATTCTATATAAAAATACCTACTATGACTAAACTACCCCTAATTAAACATTTAATGTGAGGAGTAAGAAAACTTTTTAAGGATGTGTACATAGGGGTTATTTTGTAAAAACAAATTGAATTTTTTCTTGATTACATAACTGGACACTTATTTTGAACCAAAATGAAAAAGGAAACTGGTCACTTATGGTGAACCGGAGGGAGTACTATTTAATACATGTTCTGAGGAAAAGACTTGATTGATATATTGGTGTAAGAAAGTTTATGGGATTGATGTAAGGGCAGTGACAGATTTATTTGGGGGAGCTTTTCTCTCTTTGTTGATGTACTTGCTAATAGGACTCGACCGTGTCACTAGAATAGCTAAAAACTGTGAGACCAAGTAAATTTTATACCCTTTTCTTAAGGTAAACTGGAGATGGATTGCTTTGTTTAGCCTCCTCTAAACTCAGAAAACAACTTGTAAAAAAATTCTGGTGTACAGGCATTTGATGCTCCTTGGCCAGTTGTCCAGGCAAATGCTGTTTATTTATGCAGCAGCGTGCTTTCTCTCTCCGACGACAAGCACATATCAGCATTCTTCTACAATCAGGTCATTTCATATCACCCTTTCCCTGTATGATGTTGATAAAGGATCCTTATATGTTCTAAATCTTTTTTGGGATCTGCACTCTTTTAGGTTTTCGGGATGCTAGTTGGCAAAATGAGTCGTTCAACTGATGCAATTGTTAGAGCAACTTGTTCTTCAGCCCTATGCTTGTTGCTCAAATCATCCAACGCAAGCTCTTGGAAGGACGTTCGACTTGATCGAGTTGATTCATCGCATAGAGGCCACGAACCAGAATCTGTTAGGAGATTATGAATATTAATTAGTGTAACCTACAGCGTCTACATGAAAACAGGAAACTCTCACGTTAGATCTTCCCGTTTTGAGAGCTCTTATGATGGTTCAAAGTGTATAGTTTTCGACAATGTTTTTTGTTGTCTGTGTGCCTCTATTCTTTTTGTGTATATTAGGGTTGTATAAAAGGTTTGGCTTTTTGTTGTATCTGTGTAAATTAGTGTGTCCGTGTTTGTACATCCTTGTAAAGTGATTCTCAGAAACATGTCATGTTAACATTTAATTCTATTTATGTAAAAGCTTGAGTCTGATTCATGGGTTTCTCTCAACCGCTAATTGATAAACCATCATCTTTCTGGAACATTAGCATGTGTTAACAATGCACGTCCCGTCCCAACAATATAACGATGTTTACGTTCAGCTCTGGGGTGTAGGGACATGAGGAGCGTTGTGTAATACCATTCTCGTGTAAATAAGTAGTTAAGGCTTGAAATTCGCCCCCCCCCCCACCCCCACCCAATTTGCTTGAAAGGATTTTATAGGACGACCAAAGTATTTTGCAACAATTGTCCGAAATTGGATAAAGACGGATAATACTTCAGATTTAAATTGGATAAAATAAATCCAGGTATATTTGCTAAAATGATCAAAAAACATAACGTAATAGCGATACCCATCATTAGAAGTAACAGGGTCCGGGCCCCAAACATCAGAACAAATCAAATCTAAAGGGCCATTGGCCTTAAAATTAGACTCAACAAAAGGAATTTTGTGACTCTTGCTAACAGCACAAGCTGAACATAAAGTAGGAGACTTATAAGTAGAAGAACAATAAATATAAGATGGCAAAGCCCGACGAACAGTAGGATAAGAGGCATGAGCTAAGCGAGCATGCCAGACACCAAGTGAAACAACATAGGAAGCAGGTGAGAGACGTGACTGCAGAAGAGCTGGGAGTGCATATAAACCATCATCTTTCGGCTCTTTGTGAAGAATGCCCCTCGTTTTCAAATCCTTAATAAAAAAATAATATAATTCAATAAAAACCTGATTAGAGGTAGTAAAAGAACTAATGGACAATAAATTTTGTTGGCATCTGGAACATGAAGAATGTTATCAAGAGAAAATTTACGATTAGAAATAGATATATAACCTTTTACAATATGAGAGATGGGCAGTGTTGAACCATTATCTAAGGTTACTTCCTCCGGACCTTGATACTCGGAATGGATGGCTAAATTATCAAGATCAGCTGTTAAATGATGCGTGGTGCCACTATCCATCAACCAGTTCTGTCTAGAATGTGTGGGAATACTTGCTAAATTGGAGGAGGGATGACCAGTAACTCTAGGACCGTTATTAGACTTGGGTGAAGGGCAAACTCGTGTGATATGACCCTTTCCTTCACAGTTGTGACAAATAATTCCAGAAGTATCGTATTTTGCTTGTGTACCAGTGGAGCTTAGATGGTTACGATTCTAGAATTGATGGGAATATCCTTGACCACCAGCACGTCCACGACCTCGACCTCCACCTCCACCTCCACGACCTCTACCTCGGCCTTGTGTGGGAGTTAATGAGCTTGGAGTGTAATGAGCAGTCGGGGCTATAACAGTAAGGGCTTCATCCCTTTTTAGTTGTCTTTCTTCATTCAATAACATGCCATAGAGGGCATCAAACGAAATATCTTCACGACGAGCTGCAATGGATCTTTTGAACGGGCGATATGCAGGGCCAAGACCGGCAAGTACAAACTCAACGAGGTCATCATTATGGACTGGGTGTTGCAGAGCAGCAAGCTTATCTGAAATCGCCTTGGCTCCTTGAACATAGTTCTCAATAGTGGCATTATCTCCACGCAAAATATGCAGTTGCGTCTTTAGTTCACGAACTTGTGGCTTGGAACCTGACACATAGGCTGTCACAAGTTTATCCCAGGCTTCACGAGCAGTTTCTGCTCCAACCAACTGTGGTAAAACACTTTCCGAAACCGAAGCAACAATCCAACTCAACACGAGTTGATCTTGACGAACCCAAGATTTATAGGCTGGATTAGATTGTTTATCATCTAAAAACTCGGCTGGTGCTGGTTCGCTACCATCAATATGATGGTTAAGACCACAACAACACACCATGGGAAGAAACTGAGTCTTCCATAACAGGAAATTCGACGACGTGAGCTTTACGGGCAGTTGATGAGCAAGATTTGGTATGGAAGGGTATGAAATCATAGTGTTGCTTGAAGAGGCTATGTCTTTAGTCATGGTGTATTATTGTAGTGCTACAATAAAGAGAAAAAAAACGATGGATGTTAAGCCACTATGGCTCTGATACCATGATAAGAGTCTGACATAGCTCTTTGTATTATAACGTGAATATATATACACACAAATGAGGCTTATGAGTCCTAACTAAACTACAGCCCTTGGGCACCAAGGAATGAGCTATCCTAAATACAACAGGCTACATATAGTTTCAGGTATAGTAGGATTCTACTCTTTACACTAATTGGCAATTCTGGAACTAGAGACAATTCTGGCTGTCTAGATATAAGGAAGAATTAAATTTAATTCTTTTTTAGGCTTTTATTTTTGGTGGATGCTGGTGTAATAAGCGTGGATATTTTATTCTGTAGTGTAATTTTGTCAAATATTTGTAAACTATTTGTCTTTGCAGTAAAATGCTTTTAACCTTTTTCAGATACCTTCTTTATAGGAAGGTAACAGAGCCAGAGAGTTGTGCTATATAAGGGGGCGAATTTCAGACTATTTTTAATTTATTTTTTTCTAAAATTAAGGTGTTTGGCCAAGGTTTTGAAAGGAAAAAAAGTGCTTTTTGGTGAAGTAGAGGCAGAAAAAAGTAGCACTGAGAAAAATACACTTAGAAACAGTTTCTTAAAGCTTGGCCAAACACTAATTGATGCTCAGAAGTATTTTTCAAATTAATTAGCTCAACACAAACTACTTTTCACCAAAATTATTTTTGAGAAAAAACACTCTCAAAATAAATCGATTTTTGCAGTTTGGCCAAACTGGCCAAAGTTTCATATCTGCAACGAGTTTTCAAGAAACCGCATGAGTTTTAGCAAAAGCGGCTCTTCGGGGTCGTATCGATTGGTTGAAAGGTCTGAAAGAGAATGTTGTTCTTTGGGGGGGGGGGGGGGGTTGATACCCGTTGGTACCGGATTCAAGGGATTAATGCACCCTTCAAGACAATATAACAAATTTATTCGAGAGGGAGATGAGGCATTTTGTTCCACCACAGTAAATTATTTGATTTTTGTCTTTCAAAATTTTTTCACGATGTACCCGAACAATCGTTTATAGGATTTAATAATTCCTAACCACGAATTCATATATAAAGTTCCAATCCTGTAAACATATGTCAAATTTATTTTATTTAAAAGCTGAAACATGTCTATTGGTTAATAGCCAGCGCAAGGCAAGACAATCTGGTATGGGCAAGATTGATGATATAAAGAAGGAATTTGACACATCCCTTTTATGATTATTTGCTTCGTGTACAAAACATGTCGAAAATTGACAGAACTAACATATTGGTTCTGCATTTGACACCATGTGAATCTCTTATTACCCCTACTATACTTGCCCCTACCCGTGTCAACCAAAAAGCTCCCATCTGCATTTGACTTAATCATATCCCATGATGGTTTCATCCATGTTACTTGTAGGGGTGACAAATAGACGGATTGAGCTGAATTTGGGCGGGACAAAATGGGTTAGGTCAATAAATGGATCATTGTCCAATCTAGCCCAAAGTGTATTTGGGTTAAGATGGCTTGGGTCAAGTTGGGCGGGTCATAACCCAACCCGTCCAATTGACCCATGTTTTAGAACATACTCATCTTGCAAAAAAAAGCCTTTTACTTTAAAATGTGTAAGTTAAAAAATATTTTGCGAGGGGGGAGGAGGTTGGGGTGGTGCATAAAAACGAAAAAATAAAAAACTGAAAATTGATAATACAAAGAAAATGTAAAAATAAAAATAAAAATTAGAGGAGTTTTTTTTTTTTTGGGGGGGGGGGGGGGGGGGGG
>ML293402.1:15024-37029 GCA_005239495.1 Nicotiana undulata | reverse complement strand
GCTCTCGGAGCCTCGAAACACTGATATAGCTTAAATTACGTAAGATGACCTTTTGGGTCATCACAAGACTGTATCATACTTGTATCCTAGATGCTCATGACTAGTGACACTGAGGTTGGGCCGTGATTTTTATGTTTGTTTATTTTCACTTATTTTGAATTGTTTAATGAAAGATTTATGACGAAAAATATTAGCAAATGAATTATTGAAAAGAATCATTTTATGCTTTGAATAACGAATCAGCTAGCCTACTACTATGATAGGCGCCATCACAACCGAGGTGATTTGGGGTCGTGACAAATTCTAACCATTAGAAATTATCCAATAAGTCAATTCAATGATCATATTTCTATATGCATCATCTATCTATGTGATTTTGTTAATGAGATCAACTAATCTTTATCCCATAAAGACGATCACATAAATATTGATCTAACTGAATTACTAATGTCCAACTTAATAATCCTATGATCAATAACACTTTTAGATTAAATTATAAGAAGATTCACTTTCATTATCATGATCTCCATCACAATGTCAAGCCTCAAAATTTAATCAAGGACCTTATCAAGTTAATCAAACAATTAATAATACTCTGATAAAAGAATATCAAATGCCATATATTTTTGTATCAAATAATGTTCACAAAAATATATTCAAATCATCAAATATGAGATTGGATCTAGATCATATCTACTATATCACTAACAGTATTACCCAAGTTGATCCATTCAAAGGCTTAAATCAAGGAATTTTATATTTCTATACACTATATGAAACTTTATTACCCTCCCTACTCAAGTTTTACTACAATTACATTTTATATACCCAATTACCATTTATGTACATTTTAAGAGAATTAATGATAATAATTAGTGTCCTAAAATCACTCTAACGTATCTTACACTCCCCCCGCGTTTCTCTCTCCACATCCCACCCTCCCCCCACCCCACCCCCACGTATCTTGCACAAGAGAGCAACAATTCCACCATTGACAACCATTAAAAATCTTTGAAGCTTTGAATTCGAATTTGGGTTTTCAAAAAACATTATCTATTTGAATCGGGTGTTGTTGCAAAGAATTGGGAATTCTCTCTACGTCTCTCTCTATCTCTCAATCCCTAATTTCAGTAATGTAAAGCAAAGGAAAAGAGAGCAGCAATTCCACCATTGACAACCATTAAAAAGCTTTGAAGCTTTGAATTCGAATTTGGGTTTCCAAAAACCATTATTTGTTTGGATTGGGTGTTGTTGCAAACAACTGGGAATATGATTTGGAGTTTACATCTCAATTTTGAAGGTGTTTTTGTGAAGATTAGACTTGATTTTGGCTGAATTTCAGATTGAAACTCGTCAAAGAAGAAGAAGAAGAAGAAGAAGAAGATATGATATACATTATATTTACGAAATTGTAGAAAATTTGTATATACACACACACACACACACACACACACACATATATATATATATATATATATATATATATATATATATATATATATATATATATATATATATATATATATATAATTATTATATGAAAGTTGAACAATATTGTATAAAATTTATATTTAAGTTGTATGTTATTGTAGTTGTATTAAACTGGGTAGAAATAATATATGAAAATTGTAGATAAGTTGTAGATAAATTGTATAATATATAATTAGTTGTATGAAATTATTTTTACTATGTATAAATCAGATACAAAATATACAAAAGACGTATTGTATAAAATTTATATAAAAATTATATTTAAGAGGTATGATATTGTATATGTATATAACTGGGTATAATTAATATAGATAAGTTATATAAATCTCATCCATATTTGGAATATTATTTCCTCTTGAGAAGAAGCCATGTTTATGAGATTTAACACCTCTCTTTGTAGAAGAAGAATAAACACCTTTGAATCTGTAAAACTTGCCATTATTTTCATTTCTGCACCACAACAATATGGAACTTTGAAATGCAAAAGCACCAGAAGAAGAATAACACATAAAAATGCCAAACTCAATTATTTCTTGCTAAAAACCCAAGTCATGGCTCATGGGAATATTCAAGAAAAGATCTACATTTTTCCTGGCCTATATTTTTCCATCTTTTCTTGAACCTATATATAGATTGGTCAGTATTTGACAACCATGGAACTTTATGCATTTGACTTAATAGGTCAGTCCAAACTTAATGCATAAATTAAGTCCCAAATGGGATGAAATTGGTCAGTATTAAATAGCGTGGTGCACATGCAATTGCATCTGGAGAGAAAAGGGGAGAGAGTAGAGAAAAAAGAAAGAGGGTGTAACTAAATCCTTTGATTGAAGTAGGGATAGCAATTAGGACAGGACGGAGAAGGGCAGGGGAACAATTAAATAGGGCGGGGCAGGGAGGGTCAGGGCAAAACTTAATTTCTGAATTTTTTTATTAGGGCAGGGCAGGTGGTAGGTCAACCTTTTATCCTAAAGCTAAATGTTGTTACTACTACTTAACGTTTAGTATTCTGTAACTGTGAATACCTAATTTTTGCACCATTTAAATGCTCCTAAAGTTGTTAGTGTCAATTTTCCTTCAATCGTTATTTTTCTTATATTTTGTGCATTTTTAATTGAATTTCTTGTCATAAAAATACCAAAAACAATTTTTTATACTTTTCTTTTTGTGTTTGCTCTTTTAGTTGACTAATTATTCAATAAGTTAATCAAATTAATTTCTCATATAGTTAATTCAATTGTTAGCTAATGAGTTTTATTAGGTTTTATTTTATTAGTGTCACGACCCGAAATCCCACTTACAGGCCGTGATGGCGTCTAACGTTGAACCCGCTAGACAAGCCAACGTTCTGATTAAAGCGACTTATTAACAGTTAGATTAAAAAAAATAACTGGAACAATTATAATAGAAATGCGGAAGTAGTACAAAATGCAAGAACTAAATAGAAATCTCGTGATAAATTTCCTTAGTACAACCCCAGAAACCGGTGCCACAATCTCACG
Source organism: Nicotiana undulata (assembly GCA_005239495.1). NCBI lineage: Eukaryota > Viridiplantae > Streptophyta > Magnoliopsida > Solanales > Solanaceae > Nicotiana > Nicotiana undulata. Next base: position 34,036 of record ML293402.1, on the reverse strand, counting down.
AACAGTCTAAGAGTTTACTAAATACAATGGTCTGAAATAAGTAGATACAACTGTCTTGGAACTAATGAAATAAGACAGAAAATGAGAGAAAAAGGATAAGAGGTGACGCCAAGGCTTGCGGACGTGTGCAGGACTACCTCGTGTCGCCGTGGACTGAAGGATACTCCCTCGCTCAGTGTCCACTCAGTCCGACGCTATAATCTTCACAACATAGAGAAGTGAAGGTGTAGCATCAGTACAACCGACCCCATGTACTGAGTAAGTGCCCGAGCCTAACCACGGTGAAGTAGTGACGAGGCTAGGACACGACAAAAAATAACACATGTGCAGTTCAATAATATAACGGGAAGTAATGACGAGAAATAAAGAAGTAATACAACTACGGGGAAGATCATGCAGGGGATAAAGGGGCCACAACTGCTAAAGCAACAGAACAAGATAATAATGGAAATATAGAAACAGCAGCAGGAATTTAACAGCTCGGAACAAGTAAATAAACAGAAAAAGGCACGGCATGTCCCCTCGTGCATAGCCTCACAATCACTCGGCATGGAATGTCCCCTTGTGCAATAAATAAATAAATCACTCGGCACGGAATGTCCCCTCGTGCATAACCTCACAGTCACTCGGCACAGAATGTCCCCTCGTGCAAAACCTCACAATCACTCGGCACGGAATGTCCCCTCGTGCAATAACATAAATAAAAGAAACAATTGGATAGGAAAATACAACAATAGGAAACCTCAAATACACAGAAATATTCAATAAAGATTCTATCATCCCGGCAAGGGACTCAGCTATAACTAATCTCACTCAGAGGTATAATTCAACAATATAATCCTCAACCGAACGAATAATCAAATAACTTTCCACATCATTAGATACTCTCAATATATCACTTCCAGAATGATAAGAAATCCGTAACACAGAGAATATCAAGGAACACAATGAAACTTATCAAGTTCGACTCACGAGCATGCTTGACCACAACTTATAGCTACCCGCCACCTCACCAATACGTTGGACATGGATTAACATATATCATATAAGATTCTATACCTATTCCCTCAAGCTAAGGTTAGGCCAGACACTTACCTCGGCTCCAAGAATGCAAATCAAGCCTTTAACACCGCTTTTCTTCTCGAATCCGACTCCGAAACAATCGTATCTATACATAATGGACTCAATAATATCAATATTTATTCAACAATTCAATTCCAAAACCTAATTTTAGATTTTTCAACATTCTTCCAAAAATTTCAAAACTCGACCCCGGGTCCGCTTGGTTCAAACACGAGGTTCGGACCAAAACCCGATCACTCATTCTCCCAGGAGCCCGAATATACAATTTGTTTTGAAATCCGACCCCAAAACAAGGTTGAATTCCCAAAAATTCAAAAAGCCCTAACTCTACCCAAAACCTCAATTTCTACCCTTTAATCCCTTGATTTTAGGCCTAGAATCTAATAATAGTTGATGAAAGTGGAAGAAAATGGAGTTAAGAACACTTACCTATGAAGTTATGGTGGAAGAATAACTTGAAGATCGTCTATAGGGTTTGGAGAAGAAGGGGGTTATTAAATTTGGGTGAAATCTCGTAATAAGAACATTGTTTTTGAATTAATTTAACTGGACGAAATTTGGCCATCGTGATCGCAGCAGGCCCCCCTGCGATCGCGGAGAGTACTGGATTTAAGCTTACGCGATCACGAAGCGAGGAGTGCGATCGCAGAGGGAACTAGACGCGGACCCACGCGATCGCGAACGAAGGGACGTGTTCGCGCTGAACACTCGCTACCCATACCCCAGCCCCACTGAAGACCTACGCGATCGCGGTCATAGGGGTGCGTTCGCGTAGAGCTAAAAACCCTAAGGCTCCGCGATCGCACCCAGCTCATTGCGTTCGCGCAGAGAAAATTACCCCCCAGCCCAAAATGAACATCGCGATCGCGTGCTTTACACCGCGATCGTAGAGAGGAAAAGGCTGGACACCAGATACAACAACAAAAACCAGAAATTTCTAAGGCATTTTGCACTCCGACACCTACCCAAAACTCACCCGAACCCTCGGGGCTCCAAACCAAATATACACACAACCTCAATAACATCCTACGGACTTATTAGAGTAATCAAAATACCAAAATAACATCATAAACACTGAATTAGGCCTCAAAATCTAAGAAAATTCTCAAAACTTCATTAACTTTCAAATTTTCCATTTTTAGTCCGAATCACCTCAAACTGGGTCCGTTTCCTACCAAATTTCACAGACAACACATAATAACCATATTGAACCTGTTCCGGGCTCCGAAACCATAATACGAGCCCGATAACACAGGTTTCACATCAATTCTCATTTGCAAAAACCTTTATATTTTTTAGAAAACAATTTTCTTTAAAAATTCATTTCTCGGACTTGGGACCTCGGAATTCGATTCCGGGCATACGCCCAAGTCCCATATTTTCTTACGGACCCTCCGGGATCGTCAAATCACGGGTCCGGGTCTGTTTACCAAGAATATTGACCAAAGTCAACTTTATTTTAATTAATTATAATAAATTCAACATTTATTCAATTTTCCACATAAAGGCTTCCTGGCTACGCACCCGGGCTGTGCACGCACATCGAGGTGACATAAACGGAGGCTTTCATGGCCTCGGAACACAGATTTAGTTAAAACTACACGCGGTGATCTTTTGGGTCATCACAATTAGTTGGTATTTAGGTTAAGGAGATTATAGTTTAATAAGATAGAATTAAAGAAAAATGTTTAAAATTGAAATGTTTAAGTGGCTAAGAGTGAAATTTTAATGCTAATTAAGTGGCTGCTAGGAGAGGGTTAAAACGACGTAGTTTTAAACAAAACTACGTCGTTTTATTAAGTGAAAGTAAGACTAAATCTCATCCATCCATAATCTTTGATCCAATGACCCTCATTTGTTCCCTAAGAAATATATAAGCCCTCTAAAATCAGAAAAAATTGGCCATTTTCCATAACCCAAGCCCTAAGCTTTCCCCCATCTTTCTTTTCTCCCCCTTTCTCTTTTAGCCGCCCTCCTGCCGTGCGCCGCCGCCTCTACCTACCGGCGACGTCGTCTGACCACCTCCTTTCCACCCCAAAATTTTACCATCTCATCCTCTTACTCTCCTCTTTCCAAATATCCAAACCAAAACCTCCAAACCCCCCTCAAACTCTATGAATTTTAGATCTAGGAACCCTAGCCGCCATCCCTTTTGCCCAAATTCGTAGAGTTCATGACATCACCACTTCACAATACATACATAATCGGATAGCTTCTTGTTTGGACTACCTTTCCCTACTGATTTTGAAACCGAACTCCGATTACCATTTTTCGGCCAATTCCGGCGACTGCCTCACCACCACCAAGCATGTCGAGCCGTTGTTTTAGCCTAGATACGATTTGGGAACGACTTTTTCTAGGCGACATGATGTTGAACCATTCGACTTTTCCGAATTGGTGGTACTAATGTCTGCCACTTAGATTCCTTCGTTCAAAGGTCGCCCATCATTGTTTGCCACTGCTCGCGTCGTCCCTGAGGTTTATGGATAGTTGCAAACATGCTCGTTTGGTATAACTTTCATTCCCTCGTTTTCTTAAATTTTGTTTTCCGTTTGGTTTTGAATTTAGTTTAAGTTTCTCTATTTTGATTAGTTGTTAGTCTATAATAAGTGTGTTGTGCTAGTTTTGTGCAAAATTCAGCAAGATAAGTTGTATTGTTCTATTTATTTAGTCAAGTTTGTTTAGTCGTTGTTGTTCTTCAATTCTTAGTTTAGCGATGCTCATTCAGTTTCTGTTTTTCGCTATGTTTCCTGATTTTAATTTCCTGCTATTATTCTCACAAATCGATTAGCTTTACACTAGGTTGTTTGAATACTTAGTTCGGTCGCATTTGAAGTGTTTCTTACTTTGTTAATTCATAGTTAGTGTGAGTTTGAGTGTAGGAGTTGAATTTCAGTCATGTGTTGATAAAAAGCTGAATATTTGAGCATAAGGTACATAATTGGTTACTTTTTATTGTTCAAAGACTTTTGGAGTACTAAAATCCAAAAGGTCTGTCATTGTTTGGTAAAAAAAGGATGTGTATTGGACAGATTTTTAACCAAAAATCTATCCTTTGAATAGTTTGGACAGATTTTTGGTAAAAATTATGTCCAAAGGAAAAAATTTCAATAATAATTCATGTCCCTCCTCTCCTATAAAGGGTCTCTTTCTTTTACTTTAGAGGAGATGCTGAACATCTTTACCCATCTTGCTCACTCAAAAAAACAACATACTTTGAAAGAAAATATCCCAGAATACCAAAGACTTTAAAGTTTTTTTTTTTCTGGGTTTAGTTCCTTCAAAATCTTCTGTTTATTGGGTTTGTTTTTCTGGATTTTTCACTGGGTATACGCCGTTTTCCGGTTGTTGTTACTAGCTGCATTCTGGTTTTGGTCTTTAGTTTTGTGGAATCAAGTTCTTCACTGCTGATTGTTTGGTTTGTTTCAGCATTTAGGTAACCCCTTTTACCTTGTAATATAAACTCTTTATCAGATTTGATCTACCATGATTTTCTTTGAAAGTCGCATATATGAACTGTCATGTATTTAGTATTAACTTTGTTCAAAGTCTAAGGTTCTATTTTGAAATAGTTTAAAACTGGACGAGTCCTCTGTTTAAAAGTCATTAGGAATTGTTCTTGGTCAAGTCATGAGAAGGAAGTTAATAGAATATCCCCTTTACTGAACCTACAAATTTCGTTGCAAGAATAATGCTAGCTAAATTTAGATTTGTTAGGAAGTTATTATAGAAAAAGATAATTTTATTTTGTTTTGCAAAGTTGGTGGGTCATGGGGGTTATCTCAAGAATAAGGTACGGCCCAAAAGCTCAATTTCTGCAGGCCCAATGCCTATTAAGCTAGCTGGCGCTTTTTCTTATAATAAATTGCAGTAACTCAACTACTCTAAAAATCAACAAGCTGGCTCGTTTTTTTAAAATAGATAAGAGGTAGTCCAACATTTTTATTTGCATAATTTTCCAAACAATTAGGCTAGAAAATAATATAAAAATCAATTAATTAATTAAACGTTAGGCAACTAGTGCGCTTTAACTCACGGAATCGCTTGCGTAGCGTGATGTTTAACCTTCAACAAGTTAACTCAATAATCTCATCTCATATCCACTAGTTTTAACTAATTTCTATTCCTTTTTCCATAATTGTGTATTCGCTTGCGTAGCGCGGTAGTAACATTTAATAATTTTTAAAAAATTAATTTTCTCAAAGCACAAATATAGTAATCTTTCTGAAAATAATAGCGTGTTAATAGTCCTTTATCACAATTGCTGATTCGCTTGCGTAGCGCTGTTATGACAAAATTAATAAATTCATCTCCGTCGCACATTCGCTTGCGTGGTACGATCAGGACAATTTTATTCAAATTTTTCTTTAATAATTTTAATAATTAAAAGCGGATAGGTAAAACATCAAAATAATATAAATCACAGTTTGTTCAAAATTAATTCAAGCCAAATTTTAAGTCAATATAGCAACCGTGCTAGAACCACGGGACTCCGGAAATGCCTCACACCTTCTTTCCGGTCAACAGAATTCCTTACCCGAACTTTGTTTTCGCGGACCGATAAAAATAGAGTCAAACTTTCCTTTGACTAGGGATTCGAATAAAAGGTGACTTGGAACACCGAAAAAGCAATTCCAAGTGGCGACTCTGTAAATAAAATAATCCCTACTCAAATTTGCCACTTCAATTAAAAAAACTCTGCAATCCACAATTCATAGCACTTCACATATCTTTCGGGGGATAGAAAAGGGGTGTGACATTAAATACTACCACACCATTCTTCTCATTTTCTTACCACAAATCACGCTTATTAAACACGATTGACTATCGTTATATGTTACTTTTACATAGTATTTGATAAATATTTATTTTGAACTCGTTTGGTTTCGTATCAACAACTCAACTTACCCACCAAATCTTTTTCTTCTTTCTTTTTGTTTTTTGATTTGTTATGCAATTTTCTTTACCTTTGGGATTTTAATTAACACCTCTAATGATGTGTGATTAAGGTTTTACTTCTTACATATTTTAAAATTTAATTAGACAAAACCTTAGTAGGGGAAGAGTTAACCCGTCCCACCCTGCCCTGCCCCGCCCCATTGCCATCCCTAGATTGAAGGCACAAATGATGGATTGAGAGCCTTTTAAGGTAGATTGTATATATTTTGTAAACAAAACTTGTTTATGCCAGGTAATTAACTAAACATGGACATTGTAAATAAATAAAAAAGGGCAGTATTGGACACAAGCATCTCGTGTTTACACAAGATTCGAGAAAAGACCGCACCCTAAAAGGTGTAATGTAAAAAACATACCCTAATATAAGTATTATTGTCTGTTTTAACCGACTCGAACTTGTGACATATATAAGTCATACTACTATTCCCGTGTATAGATTCATGAACCTAAACAAAAGGAATCTAGATTTTTTTTCTTTAAAAACTTAGAAGTAACATTTTTCCGAGGGATAAGGATAATATAGATATAAAACTCTGTATTACTTTTACATCATTTTATTTCCAGTAGAAACTTTGTCTAATAATGTAAAAGAAGAGTGTTTATTTTTAAGTCTTAACTCTGCAGATTTTATATAAAGTTCAAAATATAAAAAACCAAACATTATGTTACTACAGTCAAACCTCTCTATAACATCGTTCGTTTCGAAACTTTTGGGCTTTTATAGTGAATGGATATTATACACCTATAACAGCATTTGGCGTTTGAATATATTTTGGCTACTATAAACAAAAAAATTTCAAAAATTAATTTTTGTTCTTTTATAATATTACATATAAAGGTAAAAGAAATATTTAAATTCAAAATCTCAAAAGATATGAATATTTAACGAATTAAATGCTAAAGAAATCTAATGCATTATTAAAAAAAATTCATAACTAAACGTACAAACATTTAACTCTAAGGCACACAATTAAATCTTTCAAGATTGATGGAAGAACTCCATAATTGTAGCTTGTTTCGTAGATTTCAGTCTCTTACTAGCGATATAACGCTTGAATCGGTCAAGATTTGCATCCAAACTTTCAGCAAAAGGATATCCAATTGCTTTTCCTTGAAGGCGGTCTAAGAGCTGAACAATTGAATCTTTTAAGTATCTTTTGGCATTTTTCTAATGAAAAATATATCATTTGAAGATTTTCAAAAAAACATAATAATAACAATGTGCATATTTTCATGGAACGTACGATTATCTTTAAGATATATATTTTTATTCAAAGTTTTATATAAAGTTATAAAATATTTCATTTAAAATATTTAGAATTATTATTAATAATAATCTTAGAAACTCTACATGGCTATTATAGAGCGGTAACTTTACAAAGAGTGTACTGTCATAAAAAAATGGTTACTGCTGTTATAGGTAGAAAGCTGTTATAGAGGTAAAATGTAACATACAAAATCGGTTCTGAGAAAAGCTAGGCTTTTATAGCGAATGAATGTTATATAGGGATGTTGTTTTAGAGAGGTCTGACTGTACTAATATTAGCATAACTTATACCTGAATTCTATGTATTATCATCTTACCTTCTTTTAAAACTGTACAGAACCATTGCTAAGCTTCCTCACTGCTCAGCTTAATTCCATTCATCTGCAACAAGAAAAGAACGAACCGAAAATTTACAAACATCAGGCGTTGCTTCAAACTACTATAACCGGTCGAAAGAGCACGCTGTAAATATCGAAACTAGAGGAACAACCTCTAAATTCTTAGCTCCTATGGTCATTAACATGGCAGCCCGGTGCACTAAACTCCCGCTATATGTGGGGTCCGGGGAAGAGCCGGACCACAAATCTATTATATGGAACTTTATCCTGCATTTATGCAAGAGGCTGATCTACGATTCTAACCCGTGACCTTCTGGTTACATGGCAACAACTTTACCAGTTACGCCAAGACTTTCGTTCCCTAGCCATCTAAAATGAGTCAACTATACCACAAAGCCAAACTAATTGAGGTCGACTAAATGGTTCCTCTGTATCCATCTCAAAATCATTTAGGTCACTACGATATTTAACAATTCAAAAGATTATCATAGCCTATGCTAATATCAGCTCATCTAAGACCGCCAAAATCTATTAGATGAGTAATGAGGTACCTGTTTTAGCTTCTCCGTTAATACTGGCAGCGGCAAAATTAGTAAAAGAGTGCTATGTTGCTTGGACTCTTCGAAAATGTTGCCGGGTGGGTGTCGGATCCTCCAAAAATATTATATTTTTGGAGGATCCGACACGGGTGCTGCATCATTTTGGAGAGTCCGCGCAACATAGAAAGAGTGTACAAACACACATGTGCTTCGACCATTGACAGGCTTACGGACAACAACCTTCAGCAGGAGGGAAATGTGTGGATCCTAACTAGAACAAAAGCATAGAAATTTGTAAATGTGGATCCTAGCTGGTGTTACAATTTGTTGCTACTGTTTCTTTTTTCATCTTTCTTTGAGCCGAAGGTCTACAGAGAACAGTCTCTCTACCTTTTTAAGGTAGGGGTAAGGTCTGCATATACACTACCCTCCACATACCCCATTCGTGAGATTCAACTATTTGTTGTTGTTGTTGTTGTAACTTGTTACAAATATTTACTCATATCGCCATAGGCAAATGAAGCATAGAGCACATATTTCAGGCCAATTAGATATGCCACAACATGTTTAAATTACACTAAACACCCCTGTAAGCAGTGGCGTAGCCACACGGTCATGAGGGTGGTCAACTGACCACTCTTCGTTAAAAAATTGCACTATGTATATAGGTAAAATATTACGTTTTAGAGGTATATAACACATATTGAACACCCTTTGTCCGGAATTTTTTTTCTCTTCTTTCAAATTTGAATACCCTTGAGAAAATTTCTAGTCTCACCACTGCCTGTAATATAACTTAATTGCAGATAAACCTAAGTATTTAAAAATAATACACTTTAAAATAATATACAAAATATATTTTGTTTAATGCTTTCATTATCTAAGCTATAAGTTTTTAATTGTAAAAACAGGGGTGCAAGTATAGGGAAAAATAATTAAAGTGAAATAACTAAAAGACAAATCAAAGCTAAAAAACAGAAAGTTCCAAAATATTAATTTATAAAACTTAAAGAAAGAGAATAGACATTTTGGGTCCCACATGAAAAATAAAAACTTAAATTTTTTTGAAAAAGAGAATAAACACTTCTTGAAACATGTTTCATTACAAAATTTCACTTGGAAATGAGTACAAATTATTTATAAGATATATCAATTATAAGCAATAGTTGCATTTTCAACATGTAAGTTATTATTATTTTAAAAAAAGGATAATATAAGAATTTCTCATTTTAATTTTAGTTTTGACTTTTTTTATCTTTCCACCTCATATTATTTTAAGTTTATTCAGTTAGAACTTATATGTAAGTTCGCCTGAGACAAATTTAGATAGGGACATGGTGAGTGAGGATTCATATAGCCGACCCAAACTTGTTTGGGACTGATGCGTACTTCTTGTTTTAAATGTTTGATTTCGAAATATAGGGGTAATTGTTAAATTTGTGTAGAGTCAGACTATAAGCACGTATAGAGTAATTAATTCTAGTATTTAGATAATAAAGAATGCAACCTATTTTCAGAGAAGGAAAAACTAAGACAAGAAGAAGAAAGAGAACAAACCAGTGTGGATAGGTTCTCGCTTATCAACGGTATGCTGGGAATAACAGTTTGATGATTCCCAAGAGCCCTTATTTACACCATCGTCTGCCATCTTGATGTCGACTCATCACATCCTGGAGTGAAACATAGCTTGAAAGCACCACAAACAACCAGACGTGGAAGGAAAAGAAACCTTTCAATAGAAGTTAGTAATGCAAAGTAAACAAAATAGTTATGTCTCATTGCAAGAGTACCATTGAAATAGGATGTAACCGTACTAACACTAACGCACTGATCCCATCAGAAGGGCAGGGCAGGGCAGCCCGATGCACTAAGCTCCCGCTATGCGCGGGGTTTGGGGAAGGGTCGGACCACAAGGGTCTATTGTACGCAGTCTTACCCTGCATTTCTGCTAGAGGCTGTTTCCACGTAATCCCATCAGAAATCAAAAGCAAATTTCTCCAAGAAAAGAAAGCATTGAAATAAGACATCAAACACAATATTCAAAAAGGGTAAATGGAATTTTATTTCAGTCAGGTTACTCCTAGCCATCGAAAGGCAATCTGCAATAGCACTCAAAATCTGGTGACCATGTTCCATGTTATCTATCATGTAAAATTACAGAAGCAATTCACCTCAATGCACACCTACAACCTAATCACGCATTAGTATAATGGTGAGGCAGAAAAAACATAGCAGAATGGAACAGAAACCTTTTCGAATTACAGCGGGACCCGGTGAAACTACGAAAGCTAGATCATCCAGGAACTCATAAGAAAGGCTTATGGCTAAGATGAAGTGTTTTGATGTGCGGATCCAAGTTTTTGGATCCAATGAAGAAAACCCTTCTTGCGACATTGAAAAATTGATTTTTGTACTAGATTCAGAGTCCCGTCATGCGCAACTGAAGATTCAAACTGCTCCAATACCTTTATAATCTGCCAAAACTCGGGCCTCTGAACTGGTTGCAAAGACCAACATTGTTCGATCAAAGCTCCCATGGCAGGAGGGCAATCCCCGGGAATAGGTGGTCTCATATTCTGAAAATGTTCCATAGACAAATTCTTTCAGAATTACCCTTTTATTCCTTAATAGCAGACTTACTAGAAAATAAAACATCTCTTTTGCAGAATATTATAAAAATACAGTCAAGCCTCTCTATAACAGTTCCGTTGGTTGCTATAGAGAACATATAACAACATAACATGAAAAATCAGTTCCAAAGTAAACTTGGCCGTTATAATGAAATGTTGTTATAGAGGATGACTATTATAGAGAGGTCTGGCTGTATTAACAGAAATAATAATTTCATGGGGGAAACAATGGGGTTTAGGGGCATGATTTTGTCACTCGGATAATCATAGGGACAAAAAGAGATAGCCATGGCAAGGTCACAATTGTGTGCAACATCTTCCAAATGCGTGCGCGGACATAAATTCTTTGGGAGAAAAGACAAATACCTTGTTGACAACAGCAAAAGCAGCCTGTACTGGTGTCATATCTTCGTAAGGTATGGTTCCAGCAATCATTTCCCATAAAATGAGTCCAAATCCATAAACATCCACCTTCCGACCATATGATTTTCGTTTAATCATCTCAGGTGCCATCCATCGGTATGTACCTGGATCATCAGCCAAAAGATCACAATATGCTTCCTCACAAGCAATTCCAAAATCTGCAATTTTCAGGCGGAACTTGTCATTGATAAGTATATTCTCTGGTTTGAGATCCCGATGAATAATGCCTTGTGAGTGAATATATTGCATTCCACGAGCAATATCCAAGGCCAGTGCAATCAATTTTTGTAAGTTCAGTGACTTATGCTCAAGCTTGTGAAGGTATGCTCTCAAAGAACCCTCACATAAATACTCAGTCACAACACAAAAAACCGGTGGCTTTCTGCATGCACCTACAAACTGCATTAGCGGGTAATTAAAGACCAGACCATAGATGATTTTGAAAACGTACACAAACTTGTGTTTTACCAATTTAAAACATAGAAAAATCTATGTTGCGCGAACTCTCCAAAATGTAGCCGCACCCGTGTCGGATCGTTCAAAAATGCACTACTTTTGGAGGATCCGACACGTACCCGGCCACATTTTCGGAGAGTCCGAGCAACATAGAGAAAAATGGCTTTCAGCCGGCAAAATAACAAACGTGGCCGTGGAAGAACTTCCATTAAAATGCTTAAGCAAGACTATTAAATACAGTAAGCAATGAATAACTGCAAAGTGCCATATGATCAAATTGAATGCATCAAACAAGGAAGTCGATTTTCTACCTTCACAACATTTTGATGGTGGAGTTGAGACAAGAGAGTAACTTCTCTGCTAAACTGATTCTCCAACCGAGTTGTTAAATCTCCATTTTCGTCATCATCAGGTAGTCTTATCATTTTCACTGCAACAGGTTCATCCCTATATATTCCATGGTAAAGTTGACTATGCGCACCATGAGCAAATCTTAGTCCAAGAAATAGCTTAGAAAGATCAATCGTATACTCATCAGCTGTTTCTACGGACATAACCCTACGCCCACTATGATCAAAGTACTTTGTCCACGCTGAATCTTTCCTGTTCCGGCTCTTTAATTTGTCATTAAACTTCACCACGGAGCTAGGTGCTTTCTTATCGCGGGAATCTTTGAGGAACAACTTACTCACAATTCCCTTCTCATGTTCTTTCCTTTGAGGATGTGGAGTCGAAAACCTCCTCTGACTAGATCGCGCTTCCTTAAACGTATCGGAAAGTTTTGTTTTCGGAAGAGGGGATAATGCTCTCTGCTTATTCGTGCTCGGATTTCGCTCAATTTGCCTAACAACTACACCAATTCTTGAATTAAGAGAACCTGTTTCAGGTCTAGTTTTGGCACTAACAATACTCCTAGGCTGGAAATTGATAGGAATAGAAGACAATCTTGTTGCATCCAACCTATGACAAATGGTATGAGAAAATTTTGTTCTCCTAATCCAAGAATTAATTTCCTCATCCATTTTTTTTTCTCTTTTCAAATCAGGCTAAAAAACCTGATAACTAGCATAAAATCTATTCTCCTTTCCCTTAAATTTTCCTATAAATTTTTCTAAATTTTCCACAGACAATTTCTTCAAACCCATAAATCAAGAATCAAATATACAAAACAACACTCTTACTTTAAACAGCAGAAATAAATCCTCTTCAGCTGCAAAATCAAACACCCCACCTTCCTTCAAAGCCTGCAAAATGCCACACACATTCAAATCCAAATTTAATAAAATAAAAAAATAAAAATAAATAAAAAAAGTTAATAACAATTAATCTATAAAAAAAGAGAGACCCCATTATCTTAAATTGAAAAAATAGACATACCCTTTTCAGAAAATCAGATTCAAGAACCATTACAGTGGTGATATTTTTTTCTATAAAGATTGCATCTTTGATACGAAATCTATTTTCTCCTCTCTAATTTCTGCTTGAGATATTGAATATATTTGAATGAGAGAGGAGAAAAAATCAAAATCCATTTATTATGACTATAATTATTATTCCATATATTTTTGTATGTATTCCTAATAGGTCTCTGTTTCGTTTTCACACATGAAAAAATCAAAGTACGTTTTGGTACGTAATATGAAACAAACTTAGATGATACCTTTCATATGGACCGGGTTTTGTTGCATGACTTAAGGGGATCTCAAATGGGGCGGTGAAAAAAAAAGGGGATTAGTAAAAATAGTACGGGTTAGTTAGTTTTCGGATTGATCATTCCAAAATATTCAGTGTTTACAAAGTTATAGAAAAATAGCTGAAGATCGGTACACATGTGTATGAACTTCCAACATATTATGTTATAATTCCAACACGCGGACAATTCCAGCATAATATAGATAATATACTATTCGTAAATTTGATAATTTTTAAATTTCTCCCGGGAATTACCTATTATGGTATCCGTTGTCAAGTACCCGCATATGGCGCCTATTAATGTAGATTCGCGCGCTCCGTGACATGGATATTCTCAATTTCATATTCGAGACATTTGGTTAAAGGAATCTTATCTATCCGTCACTAACCTTAATATTAAATCTTTAGTTCATTTATTAGACAAATAAAAGTGAAATAGTTAGGGGTCGTTTGGTATGATACATAAGTAAAAATAATCCTAGGATGGAACAGTAATCCTAGAATAGGTTATCTCGTGATAAAGAAATAAAATCGAAGATCTCAAGATTAATATAACATGTCCTCGGGTTGGAGCTTTTCTATGAATAACGGCAAAAACGAGACTTTTTCCTAAAAATGAGAATAATATATGGATATTAAATCAAAAGTTTATCAAAAAATAAATTTACTCACTCCTCTCCCACCCTTTGTTAAGCATTTGACCAACAAACACTTAAAATTTGGAAATGAAAATTTTGTTTGTAGACTATTTCTATTCATTTAATTAATTAACGGTAGAAAAAGTCAATAATGGTGGGTTGCAAAGAATCCACTTAACAATTCAGTGGTCAAAACCACATATTGACCGTTATTGTTATACTGCAATTATGTTTTCTCAACTTTTTATCATGTTTAAATGATGTTTTTGTTAAAAGTCAAATGAATTTATTGTTTTTATGAACATATATATCCTTTTAAATTTCAAAATAATTTATTATTCCTTTTATTCCATGTTTTTCTTTCCTTCTTTTTTCCTTTTTCGTGTGCCTATTTTATAAATAATTATTGAAGTCTCTCGACTGCAGGAGTAGGAAACAAATTACCGGAAAACCAGATACTTCGCGAACCATATTGTATTTTAAGGCATTTCATTGCACTTCAAGCACCCTCGTAAAGAGGCACACTCTGATACCATTGAAGTCCAATAACTTTTATAGTAACGACAGAATTTACTACTATCTCGATCATTGAGTATAACAGAGCAAAATATGGTATAAAAATGATAGTATAACAATTAAATATAGGGAAGATACTAAGAGTATGTTATGCATCGAGTCTTGAACCTTTTTCATTTATTCTTTATTAAGAACGCTTGTCAACTGCCAATACCTATATTCTAGTGGTTGTTCATGTTAGTTAGTAATAAGTTGGTTTTATACTGAGTTTTATATACCATTTACTTAAGCTTTTAATGTTTAAATGGAGAAATATATTAAAAAATATATTTTTCTCTTTAAAATTCCAAAATTTATATATATACTCGTAGAATTAAACAAGTTAATGAAAATGTGCGTCTGTAGATAAATATGTGTGTGTGTCTGTGAAAAAAATAAATTAAATATAAATTAAATATGTATTTCAACACTTATATTTTTAATCTAAAATTCACGATATTTAAATCTTGAATCCGTCGTGATTATCACTCATAGAATGATATACCTTTTCAATTAGCACATGATAGATAGTTTCTCTAACTAATACAATTATTTTATTCTTATATAAGCTTTTCGAATGTATATTGACTTTTGCGCACTCTGGGTTCCAAATAGATTATGAGAGTATTCCCCGTCTTGTTATCCTTGGCAACTAAAGTTGTTTCTGCAACTTTAGTAGAAGAGTTTGATTTATATATACGTGTAAACAAATTTTTATGCTCTTTAAGTTGCTTAACAAAAAATAATTATTCATAAAAAGTGAAATAAACTAATAACTCGAAAAATAAGAGAGGTACCTCGATCAACATCAGTAGCGTAAAGATTTTATACATAATCAATATATACCTCCGCTTAGCAAGCGCGGGTACGAGAATCGATATTGTATACGGGTAAACTCGGGGTTAGCACACACTCCGAGTTCCCCGCGGGTCAAACGAAGCAAGAAGTTTGGATGTATGAGACCAGATCTGAGAACTCCTTGAATCGAGGTCGGAACGAGGTGCTCACCACCAGGCCTGACAAGACAACGCCCCTCGAACCCGAAATGAGGTACAAGACTTCGGAAAGCACTACAACCGGCTGCACACGACTATCAAAGGACCATGATATCCGCACTCAACCGGATATAACAGCGCGGATGATCATGCTCAACTATGTCTTTTAAAAAGACTAAGCGGGCGTTGCAAATATAATCCGGGTATTTTGCTCAGAGTCGAATCCCACAGGGAACTAACGTATCAAATGTCATTGTTAGATTACTAAATTCTCAATAATCAACCCTCTCAAAAGTTATGAATATCACTTGGTGGTGTTTTTACTACTACAACTGAACAAAAATAATGAACTAAAGATTAACTAACAATAAGGTTTAAACAATTGTAATAAAGGTCTAAGGTTATGGTTTCCCTCGTTGGTGAAATTCCTTCTTGTATATTTCCTATAGTTTTGACTTAGTTGTCTCTATCAATCATGAACACTCCAGTTATCATAAATCTCTCACAAGTAATTATGATAATTTACTAGACGCACTCTCTCAAGTTACGCTAGCTAGATTGCATTACAGTTCACTTTAGATTGCACCCGAGGTATCGTTATCTCTAATCCAACCTCTAAACCCTCGGTTATGGATCTCGCCTATACTCCGGGAGTGATGTTGTTCAAACAACTACCTAAATATGCACTCTCTCTCAAGTAGATACATAATAAATAGGAACAGCTAATTGAGGGCCCTTCAATCAACTACAACAAGAACGTAGTTGAACAAATAGAGATTAACAACCAACCAAAACTATATTAATATCACAACAAGTTCATCCCCAACGGGTTTCACCAAAACCTTAGATTAAAGAAGTTAGCTACTCATAATTGTATTGAAAACAACAAAAGAAATCATGATCAATGTAAAATAGGAAGAAGACGGAAAAGCTCGTAGAAGAATTCCCCCACCTTGCTCCTATTGTGTCTCTTGCCTCCTTAGGTCGAATTTGTGTCCAAAATATGTCAAATGCCCTAAATATAACGTTCTCTCATGTATATATACTAAGTAGGATCGGGCCCAAATAAGTATACCTTCTCCTACGCAAAAAATGACAAGTTTCCAGGCCGCCACTAGCGTGGCCGCGCTAATCTCGCGCTAGAGGTCGTGCTAGTGGGTTTTTATTCTGCCCCAGCCCGCAGTCTCAGTTTCGATCGCTTTTTTTACCCTGTTCCCTTTGGAATATGGAAAAACATAAAACATGAAAGTTGTAGCCCTTTGAGTATCTTTCCAACCATATATTATATAGCCCATATAGAGTTCGGAGCAAAAAGGTATGTCTATTTTATTAGACAGTGCACAATATGCCTCCTCGAGTCTTCGTTTGTTCTCAACTATCAAATTTGACCCCCGAACACGATCCCGGCTTAATTCCTTGAGCTTTTACTCATACTTCAAAGCTCCAAATCACTTAAATTCATTCCATAACATCTATATAGCTCGGAATCACTCCTACAAGGCATAAAACACACAATTAGTGCAAAACACTAGCGATTAAAGCTCAAACTCAATTAAAGTGCAGTAAACTAGAGTGTAATAAGCGACTAAAATACGTAATTATAGCCTATCATCAACACCCCACACTTAAACCATTGCTCATCCTCGAGCAATCAAACTACATTTTATATAGACACGACCTTTTTAAGCAATTCTCCTAGCTCATCATACCAAGAATATTTAAAATAAACTAAGCACTAAAGTGTAACATCTTCACCTCAAGACTTGACTCACAAGTACCACACATTATTCACAGCTCACCCACTTACTCTAACATAGAGGTCACTGACATTACCTTTCCTTCGTGAATCAAGTTCCCTCACACAACAAAAGAGAGTAGTTCCACACAATAAAATTTAAGAACATATAGCAACTTACGATAGAAAGAATTCACTCACTCTCAGAAATAACATTCATGTGCCACAAAAGATGCACCATAGGCTTGCCCGTAGTGTACTACTCTACTAATCGAGTTCATTCAGTCTAGGATCAAGTAGGACTTTATTTGGTTGTAATGTAGGCTGCGGGACGGGTAGGATATATTTAGATATAAGAGTGACTACACCTCCCTAAGCACTTTAATACATATACTTTAACATTCAAACCCCATACTTATGTCAAACCAAACTCCGCCTTCACATCAATGTATTTTACCCCATACTTCTTTAAGCACAATTACATCAAGAGTCACCACTTATCAAGGCTATAGTTTTTTTTTTCCACAACAATACAACTATTTTTTCTTCCCTTTTTTTTTTTTTCAAGTGACTCTTACTTTTTCAAAACAGTGCACATTTCTCCTTATTTTATTAGTTCCACTCAAAAGCCAAACCAACCACCCCACACTTTAACTTTTACACAAATCATAACAATTCAAGTGCTTATGAGAGGTTAAAAGGTTCAAATAGATAGTCCATTCAAACAATTGGGTAAGGCTTGTAATGTAGTCGCCAAAGAAATATGATTACAGGCTCAAAGGGGTTAACTACGATACATAACAATTAGGCGGGTGAAATATACATATCTGGCTCAATAAAGAAACGCCTATATCACTTCCAAGACTGAACTAAACTACTATTTTCGCTTTGCAAACACACAGGTCAAGTTCTAGTCATCAAATGCAATGCACAGAATAACACACAAACCTCATACACATATGACACATAACTCACTCAGGATTGGATTCATCAAGACACTCTAGTCAAAGCAGTTAAAAAAATTTAAAATCATACAATTTAAGGTACTTATACAAGAGTCAAAAACTGAGCATAAGCGTCACAACCAAAGCACTCACTATTCTCAAGGCATAACAAAGTCAAGACTTCAATTCAAAACACAACACAATGGCTCCTCTTCCTAAAAAAAACTAACTACACCCAGTTCAAACATAACCCTTGAAAAGAACCGCGGTCAAAAGAAAAACCAAGGGGGGGGGGTTGCTACACTACCTAAAAAGAAAATAAAAAATCTTTTTTTTTCTTTAGACTTAAATTCCTCAAGAAAATTTTCTAATAGATCCATCGTCGGGAAAAGTCCAATATTTTCTATTTGTGTAAAAAAAAATTATTCCATTGAACTGACACAAATAAAATAGCATAGAAAGTCACACAGACAATCTCCTTACCCCACACTTAAAATTGTGCATTGTCCCCAATGCACACCCATACATACAAGAGGGTAAAAGAAACTCCCTGGTAAACCAAAGGCCGAAGCACTAGCATCTCATGGGGTACTCAGACTTCTCCCAGGCCTGGTCCTTCGTGCGGGTACCTCACACTTAGTTCCAACCAATGGTTTACTGTTGCATCTTTCCAATAGCTTTGCTTTCCATGCTCCTAAGAAAATCAAAAATCGATACTACAAAAATAATATAATACAAAAAAAAAAAAAAAAAAAAAA
>ML293397.1:112950-125978 GCA_005239495.1 Nicotiana undulata | reverse complement strand
CCCCCCCCCCCCCCCCCACGTGGCAGCAAGCCACTTCTTAGACAAATGACTCTTAGTCATTTTGGTAAGGTGGCAAAGTAATGGGTTAATTACATAACACTTCATTTCTTATATCTTGAATACAAAACACTACAATCAGATTCGTACAAATTCCTTACAAAACTCTACAATAAGATTCTAAAACACTACATTAGCAACGTGATTTCTTCAAGAAATTCCTACAAGTTTTCAACAAAACTTCTTTCAACCAAACAATTCTAACGATAATTACTAGAACCTTAGCAACGTAAAATTTTGGGGTTCTAAAGGAGTACGGTGCAACCTTTTCCACGAATATCATACGGATTTTTTCTCACTCCGGGTATGTTAAGGCTATCCCTTCTTTATTTTTAGCATGATACAATTGATTACAAAAAGAAACAAGCAAACGCACAATTTTCATAAACGAATCTATTCATAGAAATACTAGGGTTCTCTATGTTCTTAATTCCCCATGTGACATATTATTATATCTTCTGTTCATGGGTCTCAGAATAATACGCAGTTGATAAAGTTTATCCGAAAGGAATATTGAGATTATTAACATATTTTCATGCATTTCATTCATTTATACATGTACATTGACCCATGACCTGATGGAGTTATATACGCGTATTTATATGTATATATGTATGTATATGGGATATGGGAAAAGGGTTACGGCGTTATATACGCACCACCACCTGATTAGTTAGTATATGTTGATGATTTTGCCCACAGTGGCCGAGATGATATGATGGGATGCCCTCATAGTATTAATGATGTTATGCACACCTATACCTATGTATGACAAGACATTTACACGTATTTTTAGGATTTGCAAAGTTATTTAGATTTATTGGCAAAATTCCTTATTCCATGTATCATCTATGTCTCTTATGTACTGATTTTCATGAATTACATACTCAGTACATTATTCGTATTGACGCCTTATTTCCCGGGGCCTGCGGTTCATGCCCGCAGGTAGGCAAACTTACAGTCCCCCTTCTTAGGATCAGCGAGAGTTGGCGTGCTCCACTTGATTCGGAGCTGCTTTTGATTTTGGTAAGATATGCTTGTATACATATATGGGTATGATGTGGCCTAGTCCCGTCATTGTACAGTTGTATTTTTTATTAGAGATCTTTAGACAGTATGTATAGTTGGATAGTATGTGGCTTTGCCGGCTTCCAGTTTTTGATATGTAGTTGTATATAGCAGCCTTGTCGGCTCGCCCCACGTATTTCGCACGTATATGTACATATGCCTTTTGGGAAGGTTTCCTTCATGTATGTTATTCTCGTAATTCAACAGATGTTATTAAGGTTTATATCTTATATGCCATCTTAGGGGTGTTCGACAGGTAGGACTCGGGCACCCGTCGTAGCCCATCGGTTTGGATCGTGACGGAATATTGACACCGGACAGCCATTAAGTCCCTAATTTTAGCAGACTTCGTGGGTGACTTCACGTCGGCCCTCGTACCCAAGGTTGAAAGAGAGTTGTTGGAAAACTCGGGGACGTCCTCAGGAACCTGGACCTTTTTTACGGACAGTGTATCGAACGCAAAGAGGTCCAGACTCGGCATCGTATTAAAAGCGCCCACAGGCAATGTGGTTAGACATTCTATTGGAACTGTGAAACTGACTAACAACATGGCCGAATATGAGGCCATGATTGCAGGTCTCAAATTAGACAAAAGCTTGGGGGCGTAAGTGATCGAACCCATGTGTGACTCCCCCTTGTGGTGAATCGGGTTAACGAAACTTTCAAAGTTAGAGAAGAACTAATGCAAAGGTACCCAGATAAGTTAAAAGTAACTTTACATTGATTTAAGGAATGTACTTTGAAGCACGTGCCTCGAGATCAAAATAGTGAGGTCGATACCCTCGCAAACTTAGGGTCGTCGGTCGAGGACAATGAGCTCAACTCAGGGATCGTCGTGCAACTCATGAGATCGGTGGTCGGAACGTCACGCCGAGATAAACTCCACAAGCTTAACCTAGGCTTGTTGAAATAAATACATAGAGTATTTGACGACCGGGAAACTTCCTCAGATCCAAAAGAATCGAGGGCCCTACGCACAAAGGCAACCATAGTCACCTTGTGGAAGACGAAACCTTGTTCAGAAGAATGTCTGATGGCCCATTAGCGATATGTGTAGGACCGGAAGATACCGAGTATGTTCTGAGGGAAGTTCATGAGGGCACTTTCGGAAACCATTCTGGCGCCGAATCATTGGTTCAAAAGGTAATCAGAACCGGCTATTACTGGATTGACGTGAAAAAAATTGCTAAGGAGTTTGTTCGAAAATGTGATAAATGCCAAAGGCATGCACCGATGATTCACCAACCCGGGGAACTGCTGCATTCAGTCTTATCGCCATGCCATTCATAAAGTGGGGAATGGACATCGTTGGCCCTCTTCCATAGGCACCAGGTAAAGCTCAATTTATCTTTTTTATGACTGATTATTTTTCTAAGTGGGCTGAAGCACAGGCATACGAGAAGGTTAGGGAGAGGGAAGTCATCGACTTCATTTGGGATCACATCATATGTCAGCTCGGGATGCCATTCGAAATTGTGTGTGACTACGGGAAATAGTTCATCGGCAGCAAAGTGACAAAGTTCCTCGAAGATCATAAGATCAAAAGAATCTTCTCAACATTTTAACATCCGAGCAGAAATGGGAAATGGAAGAGGTTAACGGCCGCCAAAGGGAAATGGAAGGAGATCCTACCCGAAGTCCTTTGGGAAAACCGCACGACTGTTATGACCAGTATTGTGGCTACTCCATTCTTATTGGTTTATAGCACCGAAGCCCTAATTCTGATCAAAGTCGAGGAGATACCGATATGCAACAAAGCACTCAAATGATGAGGCCATGAATACGAGCTTGGAGCTATTGGACAAAGGGCGCGAAGCCTCCCTTGTTCGTTTGGCCGCCCAAAAATGGATCGAGAGGTACTAATATCGAAGAACCAACCTTCAATATTTTAATGTCGGGGACTTAGTGCTAAGGAAAGTCACCTTAAACACACGGAACCCGAACGAAGGAAATTTTGGTCTGAATTGGGAAGGACCATACCAGATTCTCAAAGTCACAGTGAAAGGGTTCAACAAGCTCGGAATGATGAACGGAGAACAACTACCAAGCAATTGGAATATATCTCACCTAAAATAGTATTACGTCTAAGTTACGACCCTATTTCATTTCTTTTTTTATTTCTGACTAACACTTGTAGGTGATCGACAAGACGTGCACGAAGTCTTTAGGTCTGAAAGCACGTGGTGCACTCTTTTTTTCTTAGACCGGCTTTGTCCCAAATGGGTTTTTTGGAAAGTTTTTTAACGAGGAAACAATGGATCGTGCTAACTTAGAATCAAGACTGATTATGAATATGCGCCGAAGACCAATTCAACAATATCTGAGGTTCCTTTACAATCAACCTCGAACACTAGGGGGATTACCCTCGGATATGCATTACCTTCAGATATCAACTCTAACGACGAAACTACTTTGTAAAGGAAGGGTCTCGATAGATAAGACTTATATTAAGGGCCAAACATCCAAACGAACCATGCCCACGTAGATTGCTCGAGCCATGTCATAAAATATGTACGCATGTATGACTGTTATGCACAAGAATAAAGAGAAGTACTTTCCTTGCAATTCTCTTACATTTTAAAAAAATTTCCTATTTACATCCCTTAAAGAGTTTCATACTTCCGAAAATAACGAGCCCAAGGGCAATCAAACCGGAATAGGAACGACCACTCCCTCACTCAGGGACTGCCATCCGAAAAACGCAAATAGCCCAAGTGAGCAGGCCTCGGGGGCATAAGACCTATTAGGCAACTCCCCGGTTTATTAAGGCCACGACCACCCCACTCGGGGACTGTTATCTTGGGAAAGCCCGGATAACTCGGGAAAACATGCCCAATGGGTAGCTCCTGAACTAAAAGGATACGGCCAAATTAACAAAGCTCGAAAATGTCTGAAACCCGTAACAAAAACTAGACCTTAGAAAAAGAAAAACATTCATAACAGGTTCTAAAGGCTACCCTCGGAAAACTATAATACCGACTACCTACTTGGGGAAAAGGTTCGATAACACCAAAGCTACAAGATGCCTTAAAATAAAGTAAGGCAAAGACAGGGCTTGTTCGAATTAAAAAGCGTTCCAGCCTTTATGAATACAAGTAAATAAGCAAAGGTAAAGTTTGAAAGCCAAAAGGGAAAAAAAACCTTGTATATATAATCGTTTTACAAAGGCCAGAATGGCTCAATAAAGGAATGTACAATGGCCAAAACGGCCTCAAAAAGATTCAAAAACAAAAAATAAAAACCTCTAAAGATCTAAGTGGCCTGGTCCTCATCCGAGGAAGCATGTTCATCCTCGTGGTCTTCCCCACCTTCAGATTTAGACAAGCTCTCGGAGCCTTCCTCGGGGAAAGCAACTTATGGGCCTGGCTTCTTCTGCCTTGGCATTCTCGATTTCCTCCAATATAGCGAAGCCCTATGCGCGGACTCCCTCGTGGGCTTCCCTCCGATATTCCAACCTTTCATGATCCACCGTGCTCTTGGCTTGTGCCTGAATGGCCTTGACGTCAACCTTGAATTGGGCCACCCTAGCATCGACCTTGGTATTGACCATGGCCACCTCCGATTTGGCCGTCTCGAGCTCCTTAGCCAAACTCTCTTGGCCACAAATAGCCGAGTTAAGCTCATATTGGAACTCCCCAATCCTCTTGGCCTACACCGAGTTTTTCTCTTTTGCAGTCTGAAGTTGAACCTCGGTAGAAGCCAACGGTGCCCAGGCAGTTTCTTTTTCCGATGCCTGACGGTCCATATTTTTCTTCCATTCTTCGGCGTCGGCCTTCACCGCTTCCACCTCTACCTGAAGTTTCCCGATCTGGTCAATTCTATTTTGAGCCTGTAGTTTCAAGTCGTTAGCCAAAGTTTCTGAATCATCATCACTAAGATTGAATATTCGTATTACCTGTCGCATTCTCCTTCCGAGCCTCTTCTAGCTCGGCCTGAAGCTTCTCACTCAGAAGCTTGTAAGTATCTTTCTTCTCGGTGACCTCTCGAACCTCATCCTTGTGCTGGGTTAACTCATCCCGGATTCGGAGGAAAGCTTCATGGTGAAGTACTAAGGCCTACAAGTGTAATGAGAGGTGTTAGGATTATTTACAACTTTAAACTTAAAATAAGTAATGAAGTGACACTCGAAGTTAGAGCATGTTGGACCTCATTAAATAGGCAGGGTGCTTCCACCTTGTCTATCAGGGCCTGGTCTTCTTCAGTCACAAAACAACTAAGGTGCTAGCAACCTCCACGGGGACAGAGAAAACCCAGGCATCCTCTAGGACAGAGAAATTTATCAACCTCCTGAATTCAGGGTTTAACACTGGGGCTGAGAATCGGTCCACCAGTTTTGGGCTCGATGAAGACCTGGTGGCACCCGATGACGGTACCTTCCTTGGCACTGGCAAGTCACCAAACCCGGTGACGTCTTTCAAAGCAGTGGACTCTAAGTCATCCAGGAAGTGATGTATATCAGTCGCCCCCTTAAGGCCCCTCGTAAGAATGGCTCTCTAACAAACCTGCCTCGCCGATCATGGCATCTGAAATCTGAGGGGACCGGGCAATGTCGATCGCCCCAAGTTCGTCTCTCAGGGCCCCCCCCCCCCCCTTCTGCTCGAGAAGCATCGCCCTCGGTCTCTATCTCAACCCCCCAAAGCTTGGGGCTGAGTGGCCTCAACCCCTTCTAGTTCGAGAGCTTCAGCCAAAACTCCATCATCGCCCTCCTCCGGTTCGGAGGGCACTTGTATCACGACACATGCCCGTACGCAGGCCACCAGCTTGGATTTTTCTTCTTCTTCTTCTTCTTCTTCTTCTTCTTCTTCTTATTCTTCTTCTTCAGACTCGTCCCTTCGCCGGTGGATTGAGTCCGAGGATAGAGCGTCGGTGCTTCCCTTGGTCTTGCGCGACCTTCTTCAATTTTTTCTTTTTCGAGTTTGGGGAACTCGGAGCCCTTTTTCTCTTCTTTTCATCACACTGCCTCGGAGCAGGAGAATCGAGAGGCACATCCTCATCAGCGGATGGAGGCCTCATAGCAACGTCCTTAGGTAGACCTACTAAAGAAAATAAATAAGAATTCGACAGCGAAATGAGGAAATCAAACATTATTACATCAGGAAAGGAAACTTACCATGATTATGGGCCACTCATCGACCCTTCACTAATTATATCCAAGCACGCTCGGAATATGGTCTCTGTGACATAAGGCCCTCGACCCATTCCTTCAGTTCAGGAACTACGTCTGGCATATGGGCCACAGCTGCAACACCAAAAACATTGATAAGAAAGGAGATAAGAGGGAAAACAACAAGATTAAATCCTCAAGGCAAATTAGTACTTACATTTCATGTTCCCCTCGAGTTTTGCTTACGAAAAATCGAAGGAGAATCACTACTATCCATAAGGAATGGTGGATTTTGCCAAGAGTCATGTCGTACCTCTTGCAGAAGGAAATGATGATAGGGTCTAAGGGACCCAACGTGAAGGAGTAAGTGTAAACACTTCAGAAATCCTCCATGTGGGTAGTGATCGTTTCCTCGGACGAAGATACCACCACATGCTTATTGGCCCAATTGCAGTCCTCTTTAACCTTGGAGAGGAGATCATCGGTGATTGTGCATAGGTACCTCGAGACGAGTTCGCATCGACCCGGTACCGAGGAAGTCTTTTAAACCTTCAAATCGACAACGGTAGGGCACCCTGCGGGAACGAACTCCTCAGGGTGAGGTTCTGTTGCGGCCCCATCATCAGTAGGTCGTGATGAAGAGGCGGCCTCCTTCTGCGGTACAGTCTTTTTCGCCATTGAAGAACAGAAGAAAAGGGAATTAGGAAGGTATGCGGTTTGCTAAAGGCTAAATAGATTTGGGTGCAAGAATTGCAACAAAGGGATTTTGAATAAACAAGAATAGGAGTAGCTTTGAACATAAAGTTTGAATGAAGGAAAGCTAGGTTACTTATAGCTTGCTGGTGACGGTTCAAAATCCATAGTGTCCAACCAGCAACTGACAGGCATTTAATGCCTTGGTAACTGGACCAACGGAACATTTCGGTATCCGTTTGACGCTTACATCTCGGGTATCTCAGTGAACATTTTTTCCTTACGTCATGTCCCATCGAGACGGAATTTGGAAGTTCATATTGTTTCTCATCATCATCTCTCCTATAAACGAGGGAACGATCTGTATAAGGTCAAAATCGGGCTCACCTCTTGTGTGACTAATCAAGACTAGAACTTGATAGACTAAGGTTCCCTCGAATCATCTCGAACTGAGGTGCGAGGTTTTATCATCAAGTTAGGTTATATCGCCGAGCTCGAGACCCCGGGACCGAACAAAATTGATATTAGGCGAGCTCGAGGGTAATTGGCCAAACCAAAAAACAGAAGGACGAAATACTTGCGATCGGGCGTAGATCATGGATGAGATCTCACCACGTATCAAGGATAGGCCGATTAATTAGCTAATCTTGAGATTTCTTACCTCATATAAAATTGTATCAAGAGTAAGACTCCCTTACTATATAAATGTAACAACCCGACTGATCATTTTGAGTATCTGCACTTCGCTCGGTGATTTAGAACCAAACTCTGTGTTTTGAAGCCTTTAGAGCTTCATTCTGGCCTTCCTTGATTTGTGTGCACAGTCCGAGTATTGATCCGGGAGGCTTATATGCAAAAACAAAATAATAAAATCAAGAATTTTTGCTTAAAAAGTAAATTTTTGTTGACTTCGGTTAACATTTTGAGTAAATAGACTCGGACTTGTGTTTTGACGGTCCCAGTGGGTCCATATTGCAATATGGGATCTGGGCGTATGCCCGGAATCAAATTCCGATGTCCCTAACTTGATTTATGATTTTTTATTGAAATATTAAAAGTCTGAAAAATCTATTATTTTTAAGAATTGATTGAATTTTTGGCATTGGTGATACCGGGTCCGTATTTTGGAATTGACGTGATTTGGACGTCCGGTGGTAAAAATAGAGATTTCAAAGCTTTCTTAAATATTTCATTTAATTTGGTGTTCAATTCATAGTTCTAGGTGTTATTTTGGCAATTTGATCGCGCGATCAAGTTCGTATGATGTTTTTAGACTGGTGTGCACTCTTGATTTTGGGTCCCCAGCGGCTTGGGTGTATTTTTTTTATCATTGGTTGAGAGACTAGTAAAGCTAAGAAATTTGGGAGTTTTACCATGGTCAATACCGGGTTAAAACGAACTTTTTTCAGTGTTTTGAGTACGGGAGCAGGTCTGTAGCGTGTTTTATGATTGAAATTCATATATGGTTTGTGTCCGTGAGGTTCCGAATGAGTTTCGGGGTGGTTTCGAATCATTTCAGAGAAGTTTGGGCTTTGCTGGTTTCTGGTGCGACACTGTTCGTTCGCAATTGCGAACATTTTATGGCAATTGCGAAAACACTGTTCATCTGCAATTGCGAACCTTTTATGGCAATTGCGAAAGCACTGTTCAT
This sequence comes from Nicotiana undulata, assembly GCA_005239495.1. Classification (NCBI taxonomy): domain Eukaryota; kingdom Viridiplantae; phylum Streptophyta; class Magnoliopsida; order Solanales; family Solanaceae; genus Nicotiana; species Nicotiana undulata. The sequence goes on along the minus strand of ML293397.1, from coordinate 117,405 downwards.
CTGCAATTGCGAACCTTTTATGGCAATTGCAAAATATTGTTCATCCGCAATTGCAAACCATTTATGGCAATTGCAAAAACACTGTTCATTCGTAAATGCGAAATTTTGTTCACAAATGTGATACATGCATCTGAACAAAAGATGACTTAGACAAGATTTTTGATTTATTTCCCAAATTTTCAAAACCTAAACCACAAGAGGCGATTTTTCAAAGAACTTTTCTTTCCCAAATCATTAGTAAGTGATCATAAACTAATTTATTTCAATCTTTCACTACTTTTTCATAAGATTCAACCAAAAATCTAAAGTTTTCATGGTGAAATTGGGGGGTTTTGGGTAGAAACTAGGGATTTGATAAATTAGGGGTTTAGACCTCAAATTGAGGTCGGACTCCAAAACCAATTATAAATTGGGCTCGGGGGTGAATGGGTAATCGGATTTTTGTCCGAATTTGGGGTTTGGACCAAGCGGGCCCGGGTGTTGACTTTTGTTGACTTAGAAATTGAATAAAATCACAACTTTATTAATTTAAATTGCTTTCTCTTACATTTGTGATGTATTCGAGTCGTCATTGGCTAGATTGAGTCGACCGAAGGTGAATTTGTAGAGAAAAAGGCTAAGTTGAGTGTTGAGTTAGTCGAATCGAGGTAAGTATTTTGCCTAACTTTGTTGAGGAAATTTTTCCTCCTATTTATCGTTGTTTGCTACATGTGGGGGTGATACATATATGAGCTGACGAGCATATATGTATGTGCCGGGGTTAATCATGCTCGGGGGTAGATGATGTTATAATTGTATCTTGTAGAATTACGTAATTTCCTTTCTTCATGCCTCGCTTGATTTACAGATATTAAGAACGTAGTATAAAATGTTAGAAATAAATACCTCGCCTAATACAACTTGATCAAATTTGATAGAATTCGTAGAATACATTGATGTGTCTAGTTTGGTCATCTCTATGCATAATCACTACTACATCGCTACGGCAGATATTTTGAGATGCTGGATTTTATACTTGTGTTGTTAATAAATTGTGAGCTTTGTGGAAGTACTTGAATTGTATGGCCCTTGAGGGTTCATTTCATTGTTGGCTTGTAAAGCAGTGATTGAGAATTTGTTCGGAATATTCGTTGAACCCTCTCCTCTAAGTTATTTATACTTCCTGCCTTGACATTTTATTAATATTGATGTGCTTGGTAAGGAAGAGTGTAAATCACGAAGGGTGATGTCATGTCATTTTATATTCATTATCATGTGAGGAAGAGTGTAAAGCACAAAGGGTGATGTTGTGCCATTTTATATTCATCGTCATGTGAGGAAGAGTGTAAAGCACGAAGGGTGATGTCGTTCCATGTTATTGAGAGTAAAAGCACGAAGGGTGATGTCGTGCCATATCAATGAGAGTAAAAGCACGAAGGGTGATGTCGCGTCATTTTATTTATATTGTTATGATTTTGTGTTATCGTGAGGTCATGGCACGATGGGTGTTTTCGTGCAGGCGGGGATGAGGGACATGCATTATGTTTGATATCAGTCTTCCGTGTATACGTTCATGTCTTTACCTTGAACTGTTATTGTCATAATTATTGATCTGATGTGAGTTGTTACTATTATTCTGTCATTGATCTCTATTTCAATTGTTGTTGTGTTGCTCATACCTTCTGCTTGCTTAACTTGCAAATCCCATGCCTATTTCCTGCTTTTATAATTATACTCATGTTGCATCTATTCTGTTGCACTTTAGTATAAGCCTTCCACCATGTTAGCCATTCATTCCCTTACCTGTCAACTTGTAAAAATCATGTATTTACGTCTTATTTATTATATTTGTAAATAGGCCTCCAATGTGCTAAATAATAGAAGTTGTTATTTCTTTGTTTTCCAATTGTTGTTATTACTCACGTGTTTTTTGCTTAGTCTTTTATTGTTGCCCACATGTGTATCCTTGTCCATTGTTGTACTTGCGTATTTCTCACTTTGTAATTTCTGTTATCGATATTTCTATCATCTGGTTAGTTCTGTTACTCGTACATTTGGGAGGATGAGATGAATGCACGAAGGGTGTTGCAGTGCTAATTGATTTGTCACAAATAAGTTATATATACATATGGTGAGGCAGAGATAGAAGCACGAAGGGTGTTACCGTGCCGTTTGACGTGATATCTTGGATATACTTCTTATACCAGGAAAGATTGTAAATCTTCTACTGTGATTCCTTTTAGTAATTGTTGACTGCCTCGCCGAGTTGTATACGGTACTTTTATCTGCTTTGAGCTGCTTTTACTGCTAATCTAATGCACATGCTATAACAATACATATCTTTTAACTAAAAGCCTCGTCACTACTTCGACAAGGTTATAAAATACTTACCAATACATGAGCTCGGTTGTACTGATACTGCGCTTCTGCACATTGCGTGCAGATTTTGGAGCGGAGCTCCTGGTGACGTCGGATGTTGATTCGGAAGATGTTCGTGCGTTTGGATATAGCCGCCACTTGTCCATGGTAGCTTAGGCTATTGCTAATCTGTTTATGTAACCTTCAAGCAGAACGTGTATTTATTTGTATCAGTTTTGAAATTCCAAATCTTAGAAGCTTGTGATTCGTACTACCCGTTCTTGGGTAAATTTGTAAAAGTTCAGACAATCCTATCTTAATTTCTTATACGTTCTTTTGGCTTGTATCTATTGTTAGTTGGCTTACCTAGCGGGTCGAGTTAGGTGCCATCATGACCTGTGATTTTGAGTTGTGACAATAAAGGGGGTCTGATCATTTATAAAACACATTACATTCACACAACATAAAGCAATGTACTGTCATTTCTAGCTCTCTTGTTACTCTGTTCATATATCAGTTTAAACATCTCTCGGTTCAAGGGTGATCGAACTCGAGGGCCAAGGCTATTCGATTTGTATGATTTGCATTTATTTCTTTTATCGTCAATTTCAATATAAGCTATTCTCTTAATTTGTATTAAGTTATATCACGTATCCTTAAAACCGTTTATAAATTCAATTGTTATTTGATTTTAGGGTAAACACATACAGAATGTTGCAAATAACAGGTCTACACTTTCTTTTTTAGTAAACTAAGTATTTATTTGCATGTTTGTTTTTATGTTATTATACTGGCTCTTTCCTCGTTCTTCTGTGATTAAGGAAATTCTTTCCATTCCAGTAAGTCGGGTCTAATTTGGGTGGTTGGGAAGGAAGAAGTTGTTGTCAAACCTGTCATTTTCTAACAACAACAACCCAGTATAATCTTACAAGTGGGGTCTGGGGAGGGTAGTGTGTATGCAGACCTTACTCCTACCCTAGGGTAGAGAAGCAGTTTCCAATAGACCCTCGGCATCCTTCCTTCCAAGAATTCCCCACCTTGCTCTTGGGGTGACTCGAACTCACAGCCTCTTGATCGGAAATGGAGGGTGCTTACCATCAGAGCAACTCACCTTGTCTTAAACTTACGGTTGTTGTTTAAACTCATGGTTTGATGCTAATTGAGCAAATTCGTAACAAAGGAGAAGTAACCTTCTACCGGAAGGAAGAAGGTGTCTAGCTAGGTGTTTTTAAAAAAAAATATTTAATAACCATTTCGGATACATCCCGCACTAGCGAAGCCAAAAATTTGAATAATAATTTCCTTAGACCATGAGGATTCAAAGTACAACTTGTATATAAGTAAAAAGAATCCCCAATATATAATTTTTCAACAAAGGGGTTTTTATTGAACCCCTTGCACCCTTAATTCCGCCCCTGATGACATCCTATGCCCACAGTCTGATTAATTTGAATTTGTATTACGTAGGATTCATTAAAGGGAAGCTCTCATTACCGAGAGGGTTTGAACTTGAAACCTCTTCAGGTCCATGGATTTAATGGAAATTGCGAATACAGTCACGAGTAAATTATCATGCAATATTAGCAAATGTGGGAGTCAAGTACAACTATCTTCCGTGTTTGGCAGTTATTATTATTATTCTTCTTCTTCTGTCTTGTCTTCTATAAAATTGAGAACATCACTATACTTAAAAGATGAGACTTTCACCAGTGAAACTTAATCAAATTATAACAGTAGAGAGAATTTGTGAACTGTTAGGAATTTGCTCAATTACCATCTTATTAACTTTCATATAATTGCCCTTCCATTTTCTCAAATATCCTTAACGAACCAGCATCTAGTAAGCTAAAGTTTACGGAGGCCATATATAATTATACTAATTGCTAGTTCATCTAATACTAATAATACTTTTACGTTCTCCTTGTCTGAAATCAATTCCTAACTCCTTTAGTTATTTTAATATTTTATATACTCACACGGTGATTCACACCAAATATATCCAGCTATTATTGCATATATAAGACCTGTGAGATAAAAGAATTTAGGAAAGATGAAGAAAAAGTTCAGATTCCATGCAGAACGACTATCGTATATCGGTGGCTCAATCGACTGATTACC
>ML293397.1:84401-112752 GCA_005239495.1 Nicotiana undulata | reverse complement strand
CCACCCCCCCACACACACACTAACGGTAAAATTCTCTTTTTCAACTGGTCATCTTCGCAAGGGAGCGAATGAAACAAAAATTTCATGTTTAGTTTTGAATTAGATAGGGAAACAAAAAACATTTTTCTTACAACTGTGGTTCAAGAATCACGATATCTTACAGTGGCCAAATTATAACATTGACCATTTCTAGAAAGAAAAGAAAAATCCGACCATATTTAAAGGACTAGCTAGCTGAAGTTAGTTAATTTATCCTGCAATTATTATAGCATATCTTCATGAATGATATTTAATAAGTGAGCAATAAGCAACTCCACCCTTAAAAGAAGGTCCTTGCCTAAAAGAATTAATGAAACCAAGCTACCTCTATATCTGTACACGGTCCGATTTCGAGGTCTCTGTTGCGCCGAGCCCGAGCTTGAAGGGTTCAAAGTAAAGTTCGAGTCGATCTCAGAACATACACTTTGAGAAGGCACATCGAGGACCCGTCACAACCCACCTCGAGGCAGTGCAAAATCGATGGCAGTCAAGAAAAAGCAGGAATTTCCCAAGGACACGTGGTTAGGGCAGATAAGATTTGTCAGAGATAGTACACATCTGTACTAGGCCATTATACAGCTGTACCAATGTATTCTTTTTCATAATTAGAAATGTACCATATTAGGGTTCTCTACTCCTATATAAAGGGGACCCAAATTATTTTGTAAAGAGTCACTGCATATAGAATATTCTACTCTACTTTTCTCGTTTAACGTGCTCAAAATTACTCTTCAGCTTTATTGTTCTTCATATATTTTCCATAATTTACTACTATCGATCGACCTCGAGACCCCCGAGGCTATCGAGCTCGAGGCCCTCAGTCCTTTGACAACATTGGTTTGGCTATCATTTCTTCTTACACTTATTATTTCTTGATTATTAACTAGTATTAGAATAAATCACATATTTTTAGAACCACAAATCACATTTAATTGTTAATACCATTTTCGAGGTAAATAGTTTGGCGCCCACCGTGCGGCTAAAGATAATAATGATTATTTTGCTGCTAGTTTTCTGATAACACAAGTTATTCTTCACACTTTTTCTTGTCAAAAGATTCTTTAATTTCAGGCCAAAATATGTCTAACACTTGAAACGCATCCGAGCACGAAAACAACGGCGTTGGATTCCTTGGGGAAAACAATGTGGCAGCTTCAGGGGCCGGTGTACCACCGCTCAACCCTGGGCTAGCACCAGCTCTTATCCCAGACGACGTTGGTTCTCATATTATTGTGCACGTCGATTTGGGCACTGATATTGAAGGAAGCATACGCGGAGGGGTCCAACCCGACGCACAAAGAACACAGGCTCGAGATGAAGTCAGCCTACAAGTAATTTTTGAGATGTTGCAAGCACAACAAGTTGCTACTGCTCAGTTACAGAGTCAGCAAAAGACTCCTAGCACAGCGGGACCGGAAATAGCTCCTCGAGTTGAGTCAGCACCAGAACGATCAAGCTCCTCGAGGAACAGACCCCACTATCATGAGAATGCTCGAGGAGCTCACCAAGAGAATCGAGTCAGGAGAAAAGAAGATAGAGGACAACGATAAAAAAGTGGAAACCTATAACTTGAGGGTCGACCAAATCCCGGGAGCACCTCCAGTCTTGAAGGGACTGGATTTGAAGAAGTTTGTACATAAACCATTCCCACCAAGTGCGGCTTCGAAGCCCATTCCAAAGAAGTTCCGAATGCCCGACATCCCAAAATACAACGGGACCACAGATCCCAATGAGCATATCACCACATATACTTGTGGTATAAAAGGAAATGATATAAAGGACAACGAGATCGAGTCTGTCATGTTGAAGAAATTTGGAGAAACCTTGTCCAAAGGGGCTATAATGTGGTATCATAACCTCCCCCCGAACTCAATAGATTCATTTGCCATGTTGGCAAACTCATTCGGGAAGGCACATGTTGGTGCCATAAAAGTTGCTACAAGGAAGTTCGATGTGTTCAAAATCAAAAAAAAAAGAATGAGATGCTAAGGGAGTTCGTATCCCGTTTCAGAATAAAGCGAATGGAATTACCACCACTCTCTGATGACTGGGTTGTGCAAGCTTTCACCTAGGGACTGAATGAACGAAGCTCAATAGCTTCAAAGCAGCTGAAGCAAAAATTGATCGAGTATCTTGCCGTAACTTGGGTGGATGTACACAATACGTACTAATCAAAAATCAGGGTCGAGGACGACCAATTAGGATTCCCTTCGGGCTCGGTCTATCCAAGTAGGCTACTAGCAAAGGAATCGAGAAATGAGGAAAGAGAGCCAAGACCAAACAAGGAAAGGTATTAGTCGTACATTGAAGACCGAATAAATACTTTGAGGCGTAACATACCTCGAAATGATCGAAGAGCGGATCGAGGCCATGGTTCCCGGGTACTCATGAGCAAAATCGGGTTCGACAGGCACTTAGGGCCGTTGGAGGCACCCCGATTGTCTGAGTATAACTTCAGCATCGATGCCTCAGACATCGTATCGGCCATCGGCAAGATTAGAGATACTAGGTGGCCCAAGCCCACACAGTCAGACCCTTCTCAGAGTAACCCCAACTTAATGTTCAAGTACCACGGTACTCATTGTCATAGGATAGAAGACTGCAAACAGCTTCGAGAGGAGGTAGCTCGTTTGTTCAACGAGGGGCACCTTCGAGTTCTCAGTGACCGGGCCAAGAGCCACTTTTGAGAAAGAGATGCAAACAGTAAGAATGAATCAGAAGAGCCCCAACATATCATTCACATAATCATCGGAGGAGTCGACGTCCCACATGGACCCATATTCAAACGCACAAAAGTGTCCATAACAAGGGAGAAGCGGACTCGGGACTACATTCCCGAAGATACTCTTACATTCAACGAGGAAAACATCAAGGCCTTATCTCAACCTCATAATGATGCACTGGTAATTTCTATCCTTTTAAATAAAATTCAAGTTAAACGTGTGCTCTTGGATCCAGGTAGTTCGGCCAATATAATCAGGTCGAGGTTCGTGGAGGAGCTCGGTTTGCTCGACCAAATCATACCCGCCTCTCGAGTCATGAATGGATTCAACATGGCAAGTGAAACAACAAAGGAGGAAATCATCCTCCCAGACAATGTGGCCAGAACCATACAAGCCACCAAGTTTCATGTCATCGAATGTGACATGAGGTACAACGCTTTACTTGGAAGGCCATGGATTCATAGCATGAGGGCAGTTTCGTCAACTCTTCATCAAATGATGATGTTCCCTACAAAGGATGGCATAAAAACAATATACGGAGAGCATCATGTGTCTAAGAAGATGTTCGCGGTGCACGACCTGGCACCGGTATCGACGCCATCCACCTCGGAGAAGTCAAAAGATGAACAGGTAAAGAGAAATCACAACACATACCCTCAGTTGAGCCCGAGGGACAGGTGATCGATGAACAGGTGGTCGAGGACGGAGAACAAGACTTCCTCACCCCTCGAGTCTCCGTTTCCCCCGAGGAATCAGATGCAACGAAGTCCACTGTCGAAGAACTCGAGCATGCCATATTGATCGAGCATCTTCCAGAACGAAAGGTATACCTGGGAACGGGATTAACCCCCGAACTCAGGGAAAAACTCATTCGCTTTCTTATTGATAACATTGATTGCTTCGCTTGGTCCCATTTAGATATGACAGGGATCCCACCGGATATAACCATCCATCGACTAAGTGTCAACCCTAGGTTCAAACCTGTGAAGCAAAAAAGGAGACCTCAGTTCGAGGTAAAGCATGCATTCATCAAGGATGAGGTAACAAAACTTCTCAAAATATGATCCATTAGGGAAGTAAAGTACCCCCGAATAGCTAGCTAACGTAGTGGTAGTCCCTAAAAAGGGAAATAAACATAGAATGTGTGTAGATTACAAAGATTTGAACAAAGCATGCCCTAAAGATTACTTCCCACTGCCAAACATCGACCGTCTAATTGATGTTACGGCTGGCCACGAGATCCTTACTTTCCTCGATGCCTACTTCGGGTACAAGCAAATTCAAATGAACCCGTAGGACTAGGAAAAGACTTCATTTGTCATGAAGTATGGTACATATTCCTATAAGTGATTCCCTTAGGGTTAAAACAATGCAGGAGCTACATCTCAACGCCTAGTTAATAAGATGTTCGAACATCAAATAGGAAAATCTATGGAAGTTTACATTGATGACATGTTAGTCATGTCCCTGTGCGCAAAGGACCATTTGACCCGTTTACAGGTAACGTTCAACATCTTAAGAAAGTACAACATCAAAACTCGATCCCGAGAAGTGCGATTTCGAAGTCGGCTCGGGCAAATTCATGGGCTTCATGGTGTCGAGCAGGGGGATCGATATTAACCCCGATAAAATCAAAGCCACCGAGAAGATCACCGTGGTAAACAATGTGAAAGTCGTGCAGCAGCTGACCCGGTGGATAGCAACTCTAGGTCGATTCATCTCAAGGTCATCATATTGGAGTCAACACTTTTTCTCCCTACTCAAGAAGAAAAATAGCTTCGAGTGGACTCCGGAATGCCAACGGGCCTTGGGAGAATTAAAACAGTATCTCTCGAGCCCACCTTTTATCCATACCCCGAAGGAGGATGAAACACTATAATTTTATTCGGTCGTGTCCGAAGTAGCGGTAAGTGGTGTGTTGGTTCATGAAGAACAAGGTACACAATTCCCTATTTATTACATAAGTCGGACACTAGGAGATACTGAACCAAGAATCCACACTTAGAAAAATTAGCTCTTGCATTAGTAAGTGCATCTAGGAAGTTGAAACCATACTTTCAATGTCATCCTATATGTGTATTAACTACATATCCTCTTCGAAACATCTTGCTTAAGCCTGAATTATCGGGCCGATTGGATAAATGGTCCATCGAACTCGGAGGGTATGATATCGAGTATCAAGCTCGAACAGCTATCAAGTCTCGAATTTTGGTGAATTTCGTGGCCGATTTTATGACTGCCCTCGTGCCTAAAGTAAAGAAAGAACTCTTGTTAAAAACAGGCACATCATCGGGGGTATAGACCATTTTCACTGACGGTGCCTCGAACGTGAAAGGGTCTGGGCTCGTTATAGTTCTAAAACCACCTATGGGAGACATAATTAGAAAATCCATAAAAACTTCGAAATTGACTAACAATGAGGCCGAGTATGAGGCCATGGTTGCATGTCTCGAACTAGCCAAAGGCCTAGGAGTAGAGGTCATCGAGGCAAAATGTGACTCTCTTTTGGTGGGAGAAATCCACGAAGGCATTTATGGGAACCACTCCGGTGCCAATTCCTTGGTTCGAAAGGTAATCGGAGTAGGGTATTACTAGGATAGCGTGGAAAAGGACACTAAGGAGTTCGTTCGAAGATGTGACAAATGCCAAAAATTCGCACTGATGATTCATCAACCCGGTGAACAACTACACTCGGTCCTATCCCTGTGGCCATTCATGAAATGGGGGATGGACATCGTCGTCCCCATACCAATGGCGCCAGGTAAATCTAGATTCATCTTATTTATGACTAACTACTTCTCAAATGGGTAGAAATGCAGGCCTTCGAAAAGATAAGAGAAAAAGAAGTCATCGACTTCATATGGGACCACGTCATATGCCGATTCGGGGTCCCCTCCTAGATTACATGTGATAATGGGAAGCAGTTCATCGGTAGCAAGGTGACAAAATTCCTCGAGGATCATAAAATCAAAAGGATCCTATCAACGCCTTACCATCCAAGTGCAAATGGTCAAGTCGAGTCCACAAACAAAACCATAATCCAAAACTTGAAAAAGAGGTTAGATGATGCGAAGGGGAAATGGAGAGAAGTGCTTCCCGAAGTACTTTGGGCGTACCGAACAACTTCGAAGTCGAGCACAGGGGAGACCCCGTTTTCTTTGGTATATGGGTCTGAGGCATTGATACCAGATAAGGTCGGGGAACCGAGCATCATATTTTAGCATACCACTAGGGACTCAAACAACGAGGCCATGAACACCTCCCTCGAGCTATTAGATGAAAAGCGTGAGGCCGCATTGGTCCGAATGGATGCTCAAAAAAGGATCGAAAGGTACTACAACAGAAGAGCAAACCTTCGATACTTCGGAGTCAGAGACTTGGTTCTAAGGAAACTCACCCTCAACACTCGAAACCCAAATGAAGGAAACCTAGGCCCTAGTTGGGAAGGGTTGTATCGTGTCCTCGGAGTGGTAGGAAAAGGATCCTACGATCTTAGCACTACGGAAGGCGAGAAACTACCAAACAATTGGAATATATCACTGCTCAAACGCTATTATTGATAAGGTATAACCTTCTCCTTTTTCATTTATATTTCATACTAACTTTTTGCAGGTGTTCGATCGGAGATATCGAAGCACCCTCCGACTCGAAGACCTTGGGTTTTAAAGCATATGTTGCACTCTTTTTCCCTTAGATCGGGTTTTATCCCAAATGGGTTTTACCGACAAGGTTTTTAACGAGGCAACACCTATATGCTACCTAAGGAAAACTCAACAACTATTCGAGGCTTCTTTTCTATCAACCTCGAATACTGGGGGGCATCACCCTCGGAGGTTACTTTTTCGAAGAAAACAAGTTATGCCGAAGAGGGCTTCGATAGGAGAATGTTGTAATGGGCCAAACGGTCAAATGAATTGTGTCCATGTAGAATAGTCGAGCCCCCGATGGCAAAACATGTACGCATGTATCAATCATTTGAAGAAGCATTCTTATTATATCAGAACACTTTGTGCCTCAAAGAAGTCTACTATTTTCATTAAACGGCTCAAGGGCCAAATACACCTGAACACTCGGGGACTGTCTTCGACACTCAACATATTGAGTCATCAAAAACTCGAACTCGTAAGACCTCAATGAGGCAAAATTGAACCTATAAGACCTCAATGAGGCAAACTCAAGCTTATAAGACCTCAATGAGGCATACTCTAACTTATAAGACCTCAATGAGGCATATCTGAACTTATAAGACCTTAAAAAAGGCATCCTCCCGATATTAAGGCCAAGGCTATATATTCGAACTTATAATACTACGGTCATCTCATTCTGGGACTAAAAGACTACGGCCATATAAAAAAGACTACTGTCATATGAAAAGGCTACAGCCGAAATAATGCGGCTCGGAGACGTCCGACCTTTGCCATAAAACTAAAGGCCGTCAAATACTTCGAAAAACTTGTTAAATCAGGCTACCCTCGGCATAACCAAAGGGGCTTCGATAATATCAACTCCGAACAATGTGAAGGCTTTGAAAAAATTGGCCTTCGAGAGAACCTCACGAGATACTCAATTATCGTCACACATTGACTTGTAATCGAGGTTTCAATCAATTGAACCGTCGAAAATTCGAACGAATATAAAAACATGCCAAGGCATAACAAAAATTTTAAAAGTCTTTAGCCAGAAAGGGGGAAAATTATAGCCGTTTTGAGGTCAGATTGACCCAATATCTGATTTGTAAGAGCCTAAGGGACAATATATAATAGCCTAAGGGCCAACCTAAATAGCCTAAGGGATAACTTAAAAAGAGCCTAAGGCCCGGTACTTAAAAAGAACTTAAAGACCGAAGCACACCATGCTCGAGACCTTACCCAATTCGGACTCGAAAGTCCCGAGCTAAAGCTTAGCTCAAAGATCGGACCCTAAGTGTTCACTTATTATAGATCATTGATAAAACAATAAACCTAAGGGTTTTATATTATAAGTCCAATACATCGGACTGATCGTCAGCAACATCAAATATCAAAGGCAAAGGCAAAATGGAAATTAACACAAAGATGAAAACAAAAGATTTTTTATTTTGGGTACAAAAATATGTTTACAAAACTCCCACGAGGAGCCCTTACAAAGAAATTAAAGGAGTCCTAATCTATTGATGGGGTCGCTTGCTCGGAGGTAGCACCCACGGGGACTACTACACCCTCGGAAGCTCGACCTTCGGCACTCTGACCTTAAGGAGTCTTTTCTCCCTCAGGGACTTTGTCTTAATCAACCCCCTCGGGACTAGCCTTTTCCCCGGAAGCCTCCTCTTCAACCTCCTCTTCATCATCCTCCGCATCAGCTTCGTCTTCGGAAGAAAGGACGAACTTGGCACCAGCCTCGTCTACCTTAGCCTACTTTATCTCCTCGTAGAGATCGAAGCCCTTAGCATGGATCTCCTCGCGCGTTTCCCTCCGGGATCAAAATCGGACGTAGTCATTGCTTTTTTGCTCCCGGTCGGAGGCCCCCCCTTAACTCTATCTGAGCATCAATAGCATCTTTCAAATATATGGCTACCGTCTTGTCGGTCGTGGCTTGTATCTCTTTGGCCTTAGCTCGGGCTTCCAAAACATATGTTTAACCAAAGAATTAGATCCCTTGACTAAAGCTATTTTTAGGATGAACACGGGTTACTGATAATCAAGAAATGATGATAATTACGAATGAGTAAGTAAATAAGTAAAAAGATGTACAGAAAAGTAAAGTGTATTATGTTCGTAGTTTGGATGTGTCTTAAAAGTTAACTTCTATTCCCTTATATAGGGAATTCTTCAGTATAACGTCTACCTCTTGAAATGATAACACATTAATGACTAATTATTACATTAAAGTAACGTTACAAAGAATAACCGTAACTGCTGCGTGAAGGTTGTGTAACGTGTGGATCATTAATTGAAGATCTTTGAATCTGCCCGTAGGTCTATCCGAATTCATTCTGACTGTGTCTCTTCCTTGCCTCAATTAAGTGATAAACGTTGATGATTTGTCCCCTTCTTCTGCTCCGACGCGGAGCCTGAGAGGTGGTAGATTGAGGAGTTTAAGTTCTACTCCTTCAAGAGGTTCTTCCTCTTCCCAGATTACTTCCCCTTCCCAGATTACTTCCCCTCCTTCTCCTAGGTCTTTAATTTCCCCAAGAGCTAGGGCTTCCAGATCTTCGTCTAGAGGTAGAGAACATCATGAACCTTTACGCGAACCTCGAGTGGATGAAATCATTCCTGCTGAGTTTACCTTTGCTAGGGATAATCAGGTCCTTACAGATCAGTCTTCATCCCTTGATAGTGTTGATAGGTACCCTACCTTGCTCACCAAAGGTTTAATTCCTCTTGTTCGCAGGGACTATTTTTGGAAGTCCGATTTTCCTATTATCGTTCCGAATGGTAATCAAAGAATAACGTCTTACAAGACGGGACATTCTTTTATTTATATCTACCCTTTTACCTTAGGGTTTAGACCTCCCATTGATCCAGTTATTATTGAGTCCTGACATTTTTTTGATATTTACTTGGGACAAGTCGGTCCTATTGTATGACGAGTTGTTGCATGTCTCATATGTTTAGCTACTTTAGCCTCAGTTCCTTTCACCTTCAATCATCTTATTCATCTTTATTCCCCGACCTTATTTTGTTAAGGGGTTTTTACTCTGGCTGCCAGGAGTAAAAGAGTGTTGGTGACCCTGATGACGATAAGGATAGAGGTTGGTACCTTCGGTACGTTGTTGTGCCTACTGCTGGTTTAGTAAGTGAAGAAAGTCTTCCCTTCCTCGAGAAGTGGAATCGTGCACGTGAGTACATTTTAGCTCACATTCCTTATTTTTTACTTTAAGTGTTTTATTAACACCGTAGTTGTTTCTTCTTTTTTCAGCAATCATGGGTATTGTTGAGAATGTCTCCGGTATCGGTGATTGGGTAGAAAAGTTGTTGTCGATTGCTCCGTTAGAGTAAAGGTCTTGGAAGTACGGTTGGAAAGTGAAAACTCACGGTAAGTGAAGCTTTTGTTTCCGCTTTTTTCCTTGCTCGAGTCTCTTTGTTGTTTTACCCTTTTTCTTTTGACGCGGTTTCCCGCTCGTGGGGCGTCTGCTGCATCTGTTCCCAAATTGTCCCTGGCTCAAGCCCAGGAAATTATTTCAGGTTCTTTTTCTTCGAAGAGAAAGGTTGGCGGGTCTAGGACCTCGGAAGAATAGGAGGAAGAGAAAGGCACTTTGGTGCATAGGTCACGTAGAAGGAGGGTGATCTCAGACGATGAGTCTACACCCGTGCATATGCCTTTCGTGCCTGTAGTCAGGCCTTTTACCTCTGAAGATGCTCCTCCCTCTCTTGTACATGATTTTGTGGATCATTTGTTCTGTGAAGGGCCCTGCTATTAATGAAATCCCCTTGCTGTTTTTACTCCTTCTTTTAGAGAAACCTCTTCATCTGCTCCAGTTATTTCCTCTGCTCCCTTGGCTATTAGTGCTCTTGTTGCTGCTTTGCCCGTGACTTTTTCGGCTCCTCAGACTTTCGTACCTGTGACTTCTACATCTCTACCTGCTTTTGTGCCTTCTGTTAGAGAAGTAGGGTCTTCTCGAAGGGAGATGCGGCAGGTTCTAATAGAGGTTCCGGCTGATGGGAGTCTTTTTAAGAAATCTAGCCAGCCTAACATGTGGCTCAAACCGCTGATAGGCCCGACGGAGAGAGCCAAATTGGATAGTCACAGTTCTCTCACATGGGCTAATGAGACCGTGCATACTTCCTTGAAGGTATAATGCCTTTTCTTGGATTTCATGTTGGTATATATGTTTACCGTATCTAATTGTCTTTCTTTTGTAGATCAATCTTATAGGCACGGAGCTCATGAAGAGGATTTCTAACACGGAGCAAGAGATAAAAGAGTGGCATGCTGAAGCAGATAAATGGAAGGGGCAATATGAAAGCTTAAGGCTCGACATGGAGGCCTTAGAAGAAGGAAAATGTACCTTGCAGCAGTAGATGAGAGTCATGTCGGCGGAGTTGGCAGTTGAGAAGGCTTCTTCCAATCAAGCAGGCAAAGATAAAAGCATCCTCGAGGCTTCATTCACTGAGCAATTGTCTTGTACCTCAGAAGAAGTCAGGAGCTTGAAGGCCTTACTGGACAAAAAGGAAGAGTACTCAGGAGAGCTTGTGCAGTTGCTTACCCAGTCCCAGGAGGATCTCCGTATTGCCTTAGATAAAATTCAATTCTTGGAAAGGTCTGTCGAACCTTTAAGGGCTACCAAAGATGCTATTGAGGCTGAGAGGGACGGGCTGAGAGTTGAAGTCATAATATGGGAGAAGGATTACGAAGCTCTTGAAGACGCGGCAGTTGTCGATGTTACTTGGGCGTACATGAATTCACGCCTCGACACATTGACTGAAATGAGTCGAGAGGATTTTGACCTTAACGCTGAAATTGCCAAAACCAAGGAAGCCATGGAGAAGGCTCAACAAGGTCAGAACCTTTCTTCACCTGAAGGTGAGACTCCTGCTGTTCAATTCTCCTCGACCCAAGTTGCTCTTGCTCCCTCTGCCAGTGAAGAAGTCGATCCCCCTTCTAAAGACAATTAAGATGTTGGTTCCTCTTTTTTTTTTTATTTGATTGGTGGTTACCCCCAACTCCATCGGGGGTAAATTTGGTTCTCTTTACAATCCCCAAATGTCAACTTAGGGGAACTCCAATGTATAAGACTATATGCGACTAAGTTAATACTTAGTTTTTACTTAGCAGCTTTTTAATATATGCAAGTATGACTTTTTGCTTTGAGTTTTTGTTTCACTCTTTTAAGTCTTTTGCATGCTTTATTTTTTAGGTTTCAGTTTTACCTCTGAGCTTTTGCATAAAAATGCTGAAATTACTTGTACCTTTTCATAGTAGGTACGGTGTTGCATGTAAAATGCGAGCCTTTTGTAGTAGGCACTGTTGATGAAAGAGGGACCTTTTCCTTTTGATCGACACTTAATGAATAAGACGTCTCAACTTCATAATGGTGTAATAATGCAATTGAGAGATAGGAAGTTTTCACATGTTTAAGAATGTTTTTGAAGAAAGTTTTCTGTTTGAACTTTCACAACTTTTTACATGTGTTTGATCATCGTCTAAAACTCATGTTGCAATTATTTTCTTTGAACAGATTTGATATGCACTTGTATTTCGTAACTATTTTTCTTAGGTAACAGGTTTTTCGAGTTAATACAAGAGAATAACTGTTTTTCGTTCGTAACAGTTTTTGTAAAGGTAGGGGTTTTTACCCGTAGCTGTATTTATTGATAAAAAAAATTTAATAATTACGAGGGAAATGCTTTTTCATCCGTAACTGTTTTATTCGATAACAGTTTTTCAAATAAGTACAAGGATTTTGATCTTTCATCCGTAATTGTTTTATTTGATAACAGTTTTCAATATGAGTACAAGGATTTTGATCTTTCATCCATAACTGTTTTATTTGATAACAGTTTTCAATATGAGTACAAAGATTTCATAACTGCTTTTAGCTACAACAGTTTTTGAATGAGTACAAAGATGTGCATTTCTTCCTGGTAGGTAATATTTTGCCTTTTAACCTGAACATGTTCGAAGGTTTTTTGGATCAGGCTTTGCTTGAATCTTCGGCTCTTTCGATTTCGGATCTTTCGATTTTGCTCGTATCATTTGACTTGTTGGGTAGATGGATCTTCAGGCTCGAGCTTTGACTTTTTGATAGTCTTCTTTGCTTCGTCTTTGCCTTCCATACTGTATAGTCCCCCAAGTGTTTGAGCTTTGAAGAATGAAATCTCGAGCACTTGACTATTCCTTCTTTGTGGTCCTTTTCCTGAAAAGGAAAAACATTTGGGACTCGAAGGTATATAGTTTTTAGATGATGACTGCTTAACCCTTTAAAACGTCCATCAGAAAGTGTAACCCTAGACCGGGAATTCAGTTACTTCCTCGCGTCTTTGCATGTCTAATATCATCATCTGGTGATGGGTTAACTTTATGCCTGACCGGGGGTATTCTTTTTCCTTATAAGTAATACTTCTTCAAATGGATGGAATTCTAGCTTGTTGGTAAGATCCTGCCATCCATAGCTTCCAACTCATAGGCACCCTTTCCAGCTATGCCTCGGACTTTGTAGGGTCCTTCCCAATTTGGACTTAATTTTCCCGTACCAGCTTCTTTGGTCAATTGAAAGAATATTTTGAGTACGAAGTCCCCAATCTTAAAGTATCTAAGATGAGCTTTACGGTTGTAATAACGCTCTATGATTTGTTTTTGAGTTGTCATCCGTATTAGTGTTGCTTCTCTTCTTTGTTCGAGCAGGTCCAGATTGGTCCTCAATTCACCGTTGTTTGCATCCTCCGTGGCTGTTGTAAACCTTATGCTTGGTTCACCAATCTCCACAGGTATTAAGGCTTCTAACCCATAGACAAGTGCGAACAGAGTCTCTCCCGTGGCTGTTTTTTAAGTTGTTCTGTAGGCCCATAGTACCGTTGGTAACTCATCAGGCCAATTTCCCTTGGCTTTCTCTAGTCGTTTCTTTAGGTTGTTGATGATGACTTTATTTGTTGATTCAGCTTGACCATTAGCACGGGGTGATATGGCATTGAAGTAATCTGTTTGATTTGCCAACTTTCGAAGAACTCTGTGATTTGCGTGCCTATGAATTGCGGGCCATTATCACACACGATCTCCTTAGGTATTCCAAAGCGGCATATTATGTTTCGCCATAAGAATCTTTTAACTTCCTTTTCTCGCACATGTTTGAAAGCTTCCGCCTCTACCCATTTTGTAAAATAGTCGGTTAGCACGAGTAAGAACCGTACCTTTCCTTTAGCTGCGGGGAGGGGTCCTACGATATCCATGCCCCACTTCATGAATGGCCACGGTGATATTATTGGGTGTAATAGTTCCGCTGGTCGATGCATGTTATTGGCGAACCATTGGCATTTATCACATTTGGATACGAAGCTCTCAGCCTCTTCTTCCATCTTAGGCCAATAGTACCCAGCTCTGATAAGGGTTTGGACATAGGATCTCGCCCCTGCGTGATTTCCACAGTATCCTTCATGGACTTCTCTCATCATGAACTCCGTTTGATTAGGTCCGAGGCATTTATCTAGGGGACCTTCAAACATCTTGCGATATAATGTGTTGCGAATGAGGCAGTACCGAGCAGCTTTTCGGTGAAGTGCTTGAGCTGCTTTTTTGTCATCAAGTACGATGCCATTCTGCAAAAAAATTAAAATGTCGTTTCTCCAATCCCAGGTTAAATTGTTGAAAGTTACCTCATTTTTGTCCTAGTCTATTGCTGAATGAAATAGATGGACGACAATTGCATTGTCTTTATTTGTAACTTCCGTGACTGCTGTGAGGTTAGCCAATGCGTCTGCTTCTGCATTTTCCTCTCTAGGTATTTGTATAACCTTCCACATTTTGAATTGCCTCACGAGATCTCGTGCATTTTCTAGATACTGTTGCATCCGAGACTCTCGAGCGACATAAGTCCCCTACATCTGATTTACTACCAGTTGGGAGTCACTCTTGATTACGATTTGCTCGATTGAGAGTTCCCGTGCCAGTTCTAGCCCTGCAATGACAGCTTCATACTCTGCTTCATTGTTTGTTATAGGATAACATTTGATAGATTCTCGTGTCTTTTCACCCGTGGGTGATATTAAGACTATGCCTAAGCCGGCACCTTTTATATTGGAAGCTCCATGGGTAAATAGGGTCCATAGACCCGGATTAGCACCGTTAAAGTGTTGTAACTCTTTTCCACTTCAAGGACAATGCTATTATTAAAATCAGCGACAAAATCAGCTAAAATTTGAGACTTTATCGCAGTCCTAGGCTGATATATTATGTCATGCTCGCTCAATTCTATGGCCCACTTAGCTAACCTTCCTGATAGTTCTTGTTTATGCAATATATTTCTTAATGGATAAGAGGTCACAACAGTGATTGGATGACATTGAAAATATGGCCTCAACTTTCTAGATGTCGTGACTAGAGCTAAGGCTAATTTTTCCATATGTGGGTATCTAGTTTCAGCATCTAGTAATGTTTTGCTTACATAATAAATTGGAGATTGTTTACCTTTATATTCCCTTTCCAATACTGCATTTACAGCAATTTCTGCGATGGCAAGGTAGATGTACAGCTTCTCCCCCTCCTTTGGCTTTGATAGCAACGGGGGTTTTGATAGATAAGACTTTAGATCTTTGAGAGCTTGTTGACATTCTTCAGTCCATTTGAACTGATTTTGCTTTTTGAGAACTGAAAAGAATTTAAAACTTTTT
Source organism: Nicotiana undulata (assembly GCA_005239495.1). Taxonomy (NCBI): domain Eukaryota; kingdom Viridiplantae; phylum Streptophyta; class Magnoliopsida; order Solanales; family Solanaceae; genus Nicotiana; species Nicotiana undulata. The sequence goes on along the minus strand of ML293397.1, from coordinate 97,688 downwards.
TCGGAAGACTTGGAAATAAATCTTCCTAAGGTTGCAATTCTTCCCGTTAGTCTTTGAACTTCTTTTTTGTTCGTAAGTATATCAGTTATTTCTTCTATAGCTTTAGTTTGAGCAGGATTTACCTCTAGTCCTCTATTTGATACAAGGAAACCCATAAATTTACCTGATTTCATGCCAAAAGCGCATTTTTCTGGATTCAATTTCATATTATACCTCCGTAGAATTTCAAAGGTAATAGAGAGGTGCTGGAAATGGTCTTCCACATGTGTTGATTTTACCAGCATGTCATCGATGTAAACTTCCATCGTCTTCCCCAGATGTTCTTGGAACATCTTGGTTACGTCTGGTATGTGGCTCTGGCATTTTTCAAGCCAAAAGGCATGACTTTGTAACAATAAGTCCCCCTCTTCGTCAATCACTTGGTTCTTGAACGGTCCTTGCTTTCTTTTCTTCTGCTTAACAGGTACGAAGGATGGATCTTCATTTAGTTTATGAGGCATCACTTCTGGTGGAATACCTGTCATATCTGAATGGGACCACGCAAAGCAATCTGCGTTAGCCTTTAAATAATTAATTAACTTACCTCTTCGACTGAGGCTCAGCCTCGTGCCTATATGCACTTTCTGTTCAGGTTTTTGTTCAAACAATAGAATAGCTTCGAGCTCCTCTTTTGTTGTTTTGATGTGTTCAACTTCTTCTAGTTCTTGAATGACATCCGGTCTGGAATCTACATTCGTGTGATTTGATTCATCTTCCGTGGTAACTTGGTTTACCATCTCATGACTATCTTCTTCCGTACCTGTTTGAAAAATAGCTTCTTCCGTACCTGTTTGGGTAATAATTGCTTCCATATATGTTTGGTCGGCACCTTTTGATTCTTCTGTTTCTACTTTTTTGTTATAATGTACCACAGAATTTATATTCCTATAGGTTTGATGATCACCCTTAATATGTTGGATTCCCCATTCAGAAAGGAATTTAATTACCTGATGTAATGTAGATGGTACTGCTTTCATGTCGTGGATCCATGGCCTTCCCATGATTACGTTATAAGCCGTGTCAGTATCGATGACTTGGAATCTGGTGTTTTTGATTACTCCCTCGGCATAAGTGCTAAGTTTAATTTCTCCTTTGGTTATAACCGTAGAGTTATCGAACCCTGATATGGCTCGTGCCTTTAGGATCACCTGATTTCCCAAGAGCATTTATTCCACGACTCTTAGCAAAATGATGTTGACTAAACTACCTGGATCAATCAACACTCTTCTAACGTTAGTGTCATGAATGAGCAAGGATATTACCAGAGCATCATTGTGGGGGAGCATTAGTCCGCCAAAATCTGCATCATCAAAGATTATACTGTCTGCGTACGGGTTTTCTCGAACCCGCTTTTCGTGTGTAATTGTGAACTTCATGGCTGTTTTGCAAACCACTTTGTTTACTTCTTCTCCTTCGTGTATTACGTTGACATTTCTTTTTGGAGATGGTGGTTTCGGGGGTTCCTGCATGTTCTTCATGTATGCCTGCTTACCTTTATCACTAAACAATTTTGTTAAGTAGCCCTGTTTCAATAATTGCTCTATTTCACCTTGTAAAAATCTGCAATCTGCAGTCCTGTGTCCATGATCGCTATGAAATTCACACCAGAAATCTGGGTTCCTTTTACTTGGGTTTGACCGCATTTCTTTGGGCCATTTAACCTTATCTCCCATATTTCTTAATATTGAAACTAGCTTCGGGGGTACTTACATTGAAGGTGTGATCCCCAATTCGTGCATTACCCCTAGGTCGTTCATCTCAATCCTTTCTGGATCTAGATGAAGATGAACCCGCATCTCTGCTAGGTGGTCTATATTCTGACCTAGTGTTTTCGAACTTGGGACGAGTTTCATGTCCCAAAGGTCCCATATAAGGATCGTACCTGTTTTTACCTGATCTCCTATCTGATTCAGAGTGTCTAGATCTGGTATGATCTTCATCTTTCGAACGAGCAATGGTATCTTCCTCTATCCAAAGTTTAGTACTGTACCTGTTATAAACATCATTCCATGTTGTAGCTAATAATTCCCTCAAGATCTCCTTGAGTCTTCTCGTGGCTTCTGAGCTTTTGTCATTTAGATTTCTCGCGAATGCCGTGGCTGCCCAATTATCAGGCACCCGTGGTAGTAACATTCTTTCTCGCTGGAACCTGTCTACAAATTCACGGAGTAGTTCTATGTCTCCTTGTTTTATTTTGAATATGTCTTCCATCCTTTTCTCGACTTTTTGTGCAACGGAGTGTGCTTTTATAAAAGAATCTGCAAGCTCAGCAAAAGAATCAATAGAGTTTTCAGGGAGAAGAGAATACCAGGTTAATGCTCCTTTGGTAAGTGTTTCTCCAAATTTTTTGACTAGGACTGACTCAATCTCTTATTTTGTTAAGTCGTTGCCTTTTACTCTGGTAGTAAAAGCAGTCACATGGTCACGTGGGTCAGTTGTCCCGTCATACTTGGGAACATCAGGCATTTTGAACTTCTTGGGTATAGGCAAGGGTGTTGCGCTCAGTTTCCAAGGTTGTTGAGAATATCTATCAACATCAATGCCTTTGATAACAAGTGGTACTCCAGGAATTTTCTCGATTCGATCGTTTTGTTCCTTCACCTTTTTCTGCAAGGTTAGTAATAAATTTTGTAATTCAGAGTTATTAGTCATACCTGGTCTCGCTTCACGAGATTCATTAGGAGTGTCTTCCCTTGCTGATTTTACCAACCCAGATTGGGGATTTTCCACGGTAATGGTATTATTAGGAGGTGGTGTTAGTGACACAGGTGTTGCCGTTGGTGATCCCCTTGTGAATTCTTGCAGAGCCTGGCTCACATACTTTGCAATCATTTGCTTTACTGGATCTTGTTCTACCATTTGATCATTATCATTAACGTTGTTGTTGTTGTTGTTGTTAGATCTTTCTTGGGATTGTTCCCTTGAACCTCCTGGGGATCCAGGGGGTGATGGAGTCCCATCTCTTTGCTGGTTATTGTCGTTGGAGTTCGACATAGTTCAGAGGATATCGGTTGAAAAGTAAACAAAGATTATCAGATTCCCGGTAACAGAACCAATTTGTTTAACCAAAGAATTAGATCCCTTGACTAAAGCTATTTTTAGGATGAACACGGGTTACTGATAATCAAGAAATAATGATAATTACGAATGAGTAAGTAAATAAGTAAAAAAATGTACAGAAAAGTAAAATGTATTTTGTTCGTAGTTTGGATGTGTCTTACAAGTTAACTTATATTCCATTATATAGGAAATTCTTCAGTATAACGTCTACCTCTTGCAATGATAACACATTAATGACTATTTATTACATTAATGTAACGTTACAAAGAATAACCGTAAATGATGCGTGAAGGTTGTGTAATGTGTGGATCATTAATTGAAGATCTTTGAATCTGCCCGTAGCTTTGTCCGGATTCATTCTGACCGTATCTCTTCCTTACCTCAATCAAGTTGAGTTTCCCGTAGCTGATTACCTCGTGGGTATATAGTGTCGTGCCTCTTTGCCTAGCACCTCCTTATAGATTCATGTCCAGTTGTCATATTTTCCTTGGTCCGCACAACTGGCTGAATCATCAAGAATTATCATACGTGTGAAGCTCTTTTTTACCAATACAACATAGGCCTTCGCCTTCGTGAGACCGGCCACGAGCTCGACTCTCCTGCCCGCCTGAATCGAGTTGCTTTCTTGAGCATTCTGAAGTTGGATTTCAATGGCGGATAACTTGGCCAATGCATCTTTTTTGTCCGCAGCAAGGATGTCCATCTGTGCTTTCCATTTATTTCACTCACAGTTGACATGGGAAACCTCACCCCGAAGACGTTCCAGCATCTCCACCTTCTGCTGCAACTGATTCATTGAAGTGTTAGCCTCCGAAGATGGGAGAGGGAGTCTGTATTCTCTGAGAACAGAGGTTACCTGCTTCTCCATCTTGTCCTCGTACTCACGAGCTCTGGTCAACTCTGACCGAAGGTGCCTTAACTCCTTTTCTTTCTTGTCACAAAGAAGCCTGAGGTATTTCTCCTCGTTCGAGGACCTACTCAACTCGGCCTCACAGCGACACAGCTCATTCTTAAATTTGTTGAAGGCCTATGGAGAAGAAAGTTCGATTAGACAAAAGAAGAAAGTATCTTCAGCCTCATCGACCCCACTAAAACATCGACCAAAGCAAAGCCATCGAGCCTCCTCGAAGATTGAGATTGCATCTGCTAGTTCGGCATCATCGACCCTAGTAAAACAACCATGGAAGGGGTCGTTTCCACTCAGGACTCCGCCTAACTCGAGCATCTCTAGGTTTTGAGCGTCCCTTATGGTATCTTCGGAGAAAGTTGGAAAAGACGAGGAGTGACCTGCTGCCATGGCCTTAGGGAGATCACCTGAGGCGCTCTATTCGAGCAGAGGAGCTTCAAAGTTTTCCCCCTCTATAGTATTTCCGGAAGTATGGGAAACAATCACTACCTCGGGTGACACGGGACCCTCATCCCCTGTTCCTTGTGAAGGTCCTGTTACGAAGCCAGGGGTCTCAGTTCCAGCAAGCTTAATAGCCTCGGAAGGCTTTCTGGTTCGATTTATCAGAGTCGAACCCTCCACCTCGTCGCCATCGTCGCCCATTGATCGGCGGATGAAGTCAAAATCCTCGACGACAACATTCTTCTTGCGTCCCCGAGCTGGCTTTGCTTCGCTTTGGGTGCCATCGTTCCTCTAGGACCTTTTTCTCTTGTTATCCTTTTTTGGCTCTGGAGCCGATGATCCCTCTTCCTCCCTAAAAGGGGGTTGCCTTATCTCGGAAAAATCACCAACAACTACGACAGTGAAATTAGGCCACCTGAAGAAAGGTATTTTTTAGGGAAAGCAAGGTTACAACACGTACCGTGGTGTTTCGCTTCCCACTTTCCCTTCGACAAATCCTTCCACTTGCGTTTGTCGTAAGACGAAGTGGCAGCAGGTTTGCGAGCCCAGTCCGCGAGATCGAGGACCGCATTAGGCATCCACGAAACCGCTGTGGAAGTAAAAAAGGAACAATTATGTGAAGTCGGCGAAAGTTATGAAAGAGAAATAGAGAAAATAATTGTACTCACGTTTGAAGTTCCATTTCTCTGGGAACGGTAGGAACTCCTTGGGAATAATATCGATGGTCCTCACTCAGATGAACCAGCTCATCCAACCTCGATCTCTTACTTCGCTGTTACTGGCGAAGAAGGACTTTGTGGATTGGTGTTGGAGTTTGATTAAACCTCAAAAATGTTGAGGCCGATACAATCTGATGAGGTGGCTAAGGGTGAACTCGATCCCGACACGTCAGAAGGATGAATGAATCCGTCCCAGTCTAACTTGGTACTCTTTGCAAAATTCGAGCACGAGCGGGTCGAGGGAGCTCAGTGTAAAGGGCTATGTATACGCTCAAGAACCCCTCTACATGGGTCGTAATATCCTCTTCTCGAGAAGGCATCTGCAGAACGACCTCCTTCCTCCACTTACGTTCTCTCCTTATAGCATCGAGGTGTCTTTCCTTGATGGATCTTATATACCTCGATGCGTGTTCCCGACGCCCGGGAACATCGGGGGGTTTCTCTATTGTAAAGTCTTTCTTCAAAGAAAAATTGTTCGACACGGTCGCATTTAGCGTCGGCGGTTTACGGCCAACCGGACGGGAAGTAGAGGTGGAGGTTCTTTCTTTATGAGGAACGAATTTAGAGGTTTTTGCCATAGTTTCTTGAGAAAAGGAAGAAGGAAATGAATATAACCGGCAAGGTTTGGGGCTAATACGGCGGAAGAACTAGCGGCGAAGGGAGAGTTTGTAGAGAAGAATAAGTATTGCAGAGTGAAAAAGCTCTTAATAAGAAACAAAAGTGGATATATATATATAGGGGAAGGCGGCAATTGTTCATTGACGTGGTGGCCGACTGGCTCTGACGAGCACTCAATGCTTTTGGGGAAGAGAACCGGCGTGACGCTTCAGTCATTTCAAACGTCTACATCACAAAAATGATGTCATCATCTAGGACCTCAGAAATTCAAGTACGTTTCTTATCATTTCATTCTAAGAAACGCGGGGACTATCCGTATACGGCTAAAATCGGAGGTGTCCGATTTCGAGGTCTCTGTTGCGCCGAGCCCGAGCTCGAAGGGTTCAAAGTAAAGTTCGAGTCGATCTTGGAACATACACTTCAAGAAGGCACATCGAGGACGCGTCACAACCTATCTCGAGGCAGTGCAAAATCGATGACAACCAAGAAAAAGCGAGAATTTCCCAAGGACACGTAGTTATGGCAGATAAGACATGTCAGAGATAGTACACATCCGTACTAGGCCGTTATACAGCTGTACCAATAGTATTATTTGTCATAATTAGAAATGTTCTATATTAGGGTTCTCCTCTCCTATATAAAGGGGACCCCAATCATTTTGTAAAGAGGATCATTCACTGCATATAGAACATTCTACTCTGTTTTTCTCATTTAACGTGCTCAACACTACTCTGGAGCTTTATTGTTTTTCATTTATTGTCCATAATTTACTACTATTGATCGACCTCGAGACCCCCGAGGCTATCGAGCTCGGGGCCCCCAGTCCTTTGACAACATTGGTTTGGCTATCATTTCTTCTTGCTCACACTTATTATTTCTTGATTATTAACTAGTACTAGAATAAATTATATATTATTAGAACCACAAATCACATTTAATTGTTAATACCATTTTCGAGGTATACAATATCAAATGGCAAACTAATTTCTTAGAATTTTCATACAATATTTCATGCTTGACATCCACTTGCATCATGTTTCTTTCCATACCTATTACAATGTTCTAGGTTCATATTTCTTTCCATGAATAAAATTTTCAAAATAACATCAACTTGGAAACGGCAACGTATTTTCTTCTGACGGAAACCTATTCCTTCTATATTAGAAATAAAAGGTGAAATACTCCATTTTATGAAAAAGTTCAATGCATTTCACATTCCCTTTATATATATATATATATATAAAGGGAATGTGAAATGCATTGAACTTTTTCATAAAATGGAGTATTTCACCTTTTATTTCTAATATAGAAGGAATAGGTTTCCGTCAGAAGAAAATACGTTGCCGTTTCCAAGTTGATGTTATTTTGAAAATTTTATTCATGGAAAGAAATATGAACCTAGAACATTGTAATAGGTATGGAAAGAAACATGATGCAAGTGGATGTNTATATATATATATATATATATATATATATATATATATATATATATATATTAAAAGCACGAAGCCCCTATCGAAATATCATTTACCTTTTTTACCCTTCGGAAATATATTTTAGATGGGATAAAATTGTAATTATAAACTCTAATAATCTTTTTAGGGAGGAAAAAGCCAAAAACTATCATTTATTACCTTTTTGTCGGATGCCTTTTACTTTACTTTTAGGATTCACTTTAGGTTTAGAATTTTTTTACCAATTAATATTACTTAGTTGCGTCATTTTTAATTTAGGTTTAGGTTCCTTTTGCCAAAACTGCCTTGGCGTCAACTCTTTTGTTAATAGCCTTCATTTTTGTTTTCGTTGTAGGTATCTTCCTTTTGTTAACAGCTTTATTTTCGTTTTATTTATTGTAGGTATCGTCATTTGAACAAGCTCTTAAATTTATGTGTTCGTCGACGAGTTCAATTATTGAATTTTGTTCTTTAAGAATTTTGCAGTTGTTGATTAGCAAATGCTCTCATAAAAAGATCTTCATAATGTTGACATCTTCGGAGGTAAATTAATTTACTGGTGATTTGAGCTAAACTTTTAAGCATTTAGTATGTTCTATTAGTTATATAATAATGCTGTTGATAGACAATTGCAAATCAAAAAGCTATCAATTGTGGCTTTTATTTACAATGTCTCATATGCAATTATTAATTTCGATTACCTCTTTTAATTAAATTTATTATACATATTACATTATGTAGGCTGGAATTTTGTCAATTTCATCGGTTCATATAACTAATTTTTCTTTTTTCATAAAAAATAATCATTATGGTACTTTACGTTTTCTTTATCATAGATGTTGTAAGGAGTATAAAACTTTCAGATGTGGTGTATGATCTTTTGGTATAATTTGGAGTAAATATTCCATGTGACTGGTTTGACCCGACGTAGGAGGCCTGAATCATGTAAGTCTGATACTCCTTATATCTTTTGACTCTGATTTATTTGAAATACAAATATTTAAATTTATTGTTTGGGGTGTTGGTTTAATTGATGTTTTTGGGTAGTGCGTTTATTCTTGGACTCAAAAAAAAACACGCTTAGGAAGTTAGGTTTAAGGTCAGATGTAGTTCATGATTTATCCTACTATTATCTATTATTCACTTGAATTTTCGTTCTTCTTAAAAGTATATATTGTTTGAAGTTATCATACCAATGATTCTCCTTGTGATAAAAATATCTTTTCTTCTCAGTTATTCCCTCCGGTTCAAAATAAGTAATTTTTTTGGTTGTTTTCACACATATTAAGAACTCCACCTTTGAACATTAATTAGGAATGAAATTGATCATATTAGTCTTTACTATCTCTTCACATAAACACTCATAACACATACTCCAACATTATTTACTCCAACGGCAATGTAGAAAAAAAATAATTAATTCTTAAAATTTGAGAAAATCACTTATTTTGGATCACAAAAAAAAGCCAAAAATTACTTATTGTTGACCGGAGGGAGGAATTGGCTAAATAGGATCAATTCACGAAACTTAAACTCTTTTTCAATTTTTATTTTATAATTCAAATATTTTATTAATAACATTTGAGTAATTATTTGAGCTTTAAAAGATACAGAGTTCACGCGCAATGCGCTTACCCTAAGACTAGCAAATACATTATAATCTGTATCTATCTATACTGTATTAAAAACACGAAGGCCCTTAGCGAAATGTTGTTCACCTTTTTAATCCTCTTAAACTAGAGCTCACACCGGACAAAATAGCCATTTGTTATTTTACTAATATTTAGTAATAGTAATCTAATTAATTTCCTAATATTTAGGACTTTGATATCAACTAAAAGTTTAATTATTAAATCTTTCTTTATTTGAATTGGGTGAAAACTACTAATATTCAGTTTAAAAAGGAGTAAAATTTTAATGAAATAAATATCTTTCTTTTGGTGTTTTTTATTTTGACATGAAAGGTATTAAACAATAGTTATTATTTAATAAAATGGTAAATTTTTGTACTAAAAATTATTTTGTTCCAATTTTTTGCATCAACAAACATCCGTATATATTTGGAATGTTTGTTTCGTTTATGCTTTTATGTTTTTGTATTCTTTTATTTATCTCATTATCTTTTGTGAATTTATTTACTTAAATTAAAATTTCTTACCAAATTATCTTCTAGATTTTTTAAAAATCAAATGTGGCTCATTAATATTTTTAATTGCACGAAGGCCCTTAGCGAAATGTAGTTCGTATTTTTTACCCTCTTAAACTAGAGTTCGCACTGGACAAAATGGCTTTTTAATTTTTTTTACTAACATTTAGTAGAATCTAATTAATTTCTTAATATTTACGACTTTGATATCAACTAAAAATTTAATTAATAAATCTTTCCTTATTTGAATTAGGTGAAAACTACTAATATGTAGTTTCCCTTTGATGTTGCGAACAAATAATTAAGCCTTCGAATTAACTATTTAACAAGAGTTAATTTAATTATTTTTCGTATTCATTATATAAGTAAAATTAATTTCAAATTGACAAACCGAATATGATACATAAATTTGTTTTGATAAGAATAGCATTATCATATGAAAAAATATGTTCGTATTAACAGTCAAATTCGTAAAAATATACTTGAAGCATTAAGGAGGAAACAATAGAATACAAACTATATTCTAAAGGAATTGTCATCTATTATTATAATTATAATAAATATTATTATTATTATTATTATTATTTTACTACTACTATTAATATTATTACTATTATTATTTTACAAATGACAATTTCTCTTATGTTCTATATTAATTTTTTGTTGTAAAAAATTATAAGTTATCAATTTTTCCGATGAGCATAAAAGCCTTAGGTGCCAGGTTCGATCCCAAGTGGCTGCAGCTGCGGAGGGGTGAACGCTGGGCCAAGGTGGAAAAATACCTTAGGATGTCGGGCCCTAGAGGGGACGTCACAAAAAGTCACGACCCAAAATCTATTAAGGTCGTGATGGCGCTGGACACCACCGTCAGGCAAGCCAATCATTAATTAGTTGAAATAAATTCATATTTTAACATTTTTCGAAATCGTTACCTTTCACTTACAACCCAATGAGCGAATAAAAATTTATTAAATAAATACGACAGGTAAATCATTTAATTTATTAAATTAAATCCCAAACACCTCCCAGAACCCGGTGACACACGTACATGAGCAATTTCTAAGAATTTTACAAATACTACAAATCTTGTCCGAAATACAAATTGGACAAGGAATAAAAATGAAAATACTATACATAGAGGAAGACTCTGCCGGCTGCGGGTCGCCTCTGGTTGTTGCAACTCGTCTAAGTCTCCAAGTCAACCATATTGCTATGAAAGTACATGTGCAATAAAAATGCACAGCAAGTGTAGTATGAGTACGAAAACAACGTGTATTTAGTAAGTATCCCGCCTAACCTCAAAGAGGTAGTGACGAGAGGTCGAACTAGACACTTGCTAGAAGTCAATTTAACAAAAATAAAGGGAGACACGGAGCATGAATGTCACAGAAGATTTTGATAGGAAACAACAACTACTTCTTACATTTCTTTTCAACTTTAAAATCTTCGTCAAATCAGTTGCAAATTTCATAAATTCCAGGCCAGTAAGCAGTTCAAAGATCAAAAGAAGTACGCAATAATATCATGCGCAAACAATGCCGAGGGTCGAACGGCCCGAACCAACAATAAATATATGTGCACTGCCGAGGGTCGAACGGCTCGAACCATAGATGCATCTATTACCGTCGCTCGCGAACTAACCTGAGACTCGGGTCAAATATAAATAATAGAGTTATGCCGCTCGTGAACTAACCTGCGACTCGGGTCAAATATAAAAATAGAGTTACCCCACTCGCGAACTAACCTGCGACTCGGGTCAAATATAAATAATAGAGTCACCCCGCTCGCGAACTAACCTGCGACTTGGGTACCCATATAGATACACATTCAAGTAATACCTCAGGAATTCACCAGAATATATACATAACCAAGAAAAAGGTAAATTCTCTTTTTAAGTGATTAAGACAATGAAGTTCAACCTACCTAAGTAGCCATTTCAAACTCAGTGATGTTAGACAGTCTCGTTTTATCATCAAGGTACAAGTACACCAAGTAGAGCATGCTAGTGGGTCCTAGGCTACCCGGACATATGCATAATATTAGCTACGCACGGACTCCCGTCATCTCGTGCGTACGTAGCCCCCAAAATAGTAACACATATTTGAATAATTCACCTATGGAGACAATTCCCCCTCACAAAGGTAGAAAGGAGACTTACCTCGCTCCGAAATTCTATAACTGGCTCCCAAGTCCTTCCGATGACTCCAATTGATGCACAACATCCCAAAACTAGCCAAATAACGGAAAACCAATGAAAATAAACTCTAATATTTATTAACAATTCTAATTATATACACTCCCAACTCCGCTCAAAGAATTGACCAAAATGCCCTCGGGCCCACGTGCCCGGATTCCGAAATTTCTTGAAGATTAGCTCTACCCATTGCTTTACTAGCTCAAATATACAATTTACTCAATTGTTCATGCTCAATTCGTGGCAAAAATCCAAATTACCAATTTTCTAGGTTTTTCCTCCAAAAATCCCAATTTCCTACTAATTTTCATGTCAAATTCCATGCAAGATCATATATTTAACTTACGAATGGGAAGGAATCACTTACCTTGCGATGCTTGATGAAAATTCCCTTTTAAAGCTCCTTAAAATCGCCCACACCAAGAGAAAAATGAGAAGAAATGGCCAAATTCTCGTTTAAAATATCACACTACCCAAGCGACCCTCCTATGCGATCGCATAACATGCTCCGCGATCGCATAGGCCAACTATGCTGCCTCCCCAAATTCCTCTTGTGCGTTCGCATGCCAGTTCCCGCATTCGCACAGGAAAAACGCCTCACAGCCTCCAAACGCAAGTGCGATCGCAACTCCAACCCCGCGATCGCATAGGCCTTAAACCTGTAAGCCAACCTTTCCTCCTCCGCGATTGCATTGCACTTCCTGCGATCGCATAGGAAAAACTTCAGCTCCCTTGAATCTCTTCACCGCGATCGCACTCATCCTTATGTGATCGCATAGACCAAGAATACAGCCCTCAAATTTATTCTTCGCGATCGCACACCATGGACCGCGATCGCATAGCACACCAGATATACCAGAAGACAGCAGCAGCAAAACAGAGAAAAATGGTCTGAATTCACCCTGAAACACACCCGAGGCCCCCGGGACCCCGTCCAATCACACGACTCAGTCCCATAACATACCACAGACTTGCTCAAGGCTTCAAATCACATCAAACAAAGCTGAAATCACGAATCGCACTAAAATTCAAACTTTATGAACTTGAAATTTCAAATTTCCACCTCCGATGCCGAAACCTATCAAATCACGTCCGATGACCCCAAATTTTTCACACAAGTCATATTCGACATTACGGACCTACTCCAACTTCTGAATCGCATTCCGACCCCGATATCAAAATTTCCACTTCCGGTCGGATTTCTCAAAAACCTTCAAATTTCTATCTTTAGCCAAATGACTTCAAAATAACCTACGGACATCCGAATTCACTTCCGATCACGCGCCCAACTCCAGAATCACCATACGAAGCTATCCCCAGGCTCGGAATCCCAAAAGAACATCAATATCACTGAAATGCGCTTCAAGCCAAACATAGGAAATTTCTTAAAACATGCAGACTTCCACAATATACGTCGAAACGCTCCCGGGTTATCCAAATCCCGATCCGGACATACGCCCAAGTCCGAAATCAACATATGAACCTGCTGGAACCTTCAAATCCTGATTCGGAGGTCGTTTACTCAAAATTCTGATCTTAGTTGATTCTTCAAACTTAAGGCTTCCGAAATGAGAATTTTCTTTCCAAATCCACCCGAACTTCCCGAATTTCAATTTAATGAAGCTGCTCATGGCCTTAAACTGCTGAACGACCCACTAGAGCTCAAAACGACTGGTCGGGTCATAATATATATATATATATATTATGAC